>NC_061165.1:2806532-2871532 GCF_022113875.1 Hydra vulgaris | reverse complement strand
TAAATGCAAAAAAAGCTCTTTTTTAGTTAATGTTAAATCTACTTTTACAGTTTTATAACATGTCTTCATTTTACCTGGTACCACTAGTTAAACACTTTTTTTAGACCATTGTAGAAATGTTACTTGTTCATTCTCTAATTCTTTACTAAGTATTTTGTTTGTTTAAACAGCATACTCTGTATTATCTTTCCAGACACAATTCTCTCAGCTTGCTGTTACTTGATATACTTTTTAGCAAGTCAGTAGGATATTTATATGCCAACATCTTTAAAGAGATCCCAAATCCCAACACATGTTGTGTTCATATTAAAAATAATCTTGAAAAAAAGTTTGAACCAAGTTTTTCTGATTAAAAATGAATGCATACCGAGAAAAACTATTGTTGTTGTTTTAGCCAAAGCTCACCGTTTTTTCAAAAGTTCGAAGTCTTTAAATTATATGTTGCAATCTACAGACTTTGGCAATTCCTTGGAAGCACGTTTAATTCATAAAAGTTTTAGTATTTGACGTCATGGTAGACTTTTAACAAATGAAAAGTGTAATTCTGCGTTTTTCTACTTTAATTCAAAAAGTACAGTAGTATGTTTATCATACAGCAAAAAAAATTTGTTTGTATTATTTTTCCAAACATCGCAAAAAAATTTTTGTAAAAAGTAAAAATGATAAATTATTTTAATTTTATAGGACTTTTTTTTATACAGATATCTTAATAATTTTTAGATTTATATATCTTATATTTCTTTTGTTTTTAAATTAAAACAATTATTAAAGCTTTACTTACCAATCTTATAATTTTCATACAAGTATTTTACATTATATAGAACGTTATATATAGGGTCTCTTGTTTTTGTACAAGAGAGCGCAGTATTATATATTCTGAATCATACTAATTTTTATTTAAACAATTGGAACTATTTTCTAACTTCTCTGGTCATTTTTACGTTCTGATATTTTTTGTTTTCCCGTCGAAAAAAAGTATTTATTAATAATTACTTTTATTAACTATTATTTAGAAATATATGATGAACTGTTAAAGTTTTTCATTATAAATTTTGCTAATTTAATTTAAATTGCTAAATTTGCTAAATTGGATTTGAATAAAAGGGAAATATATTTTGCATTTGATTTTTGATAACGAAACTTTTAAAATGTTGGCAACTCAATACCAATTTGAATCTGTTAAAATTATGAAAAAAAAGTACAAGAATGCACTAAACAATACAATTGACAGTAGTATCAGATATGAGAATTGGTGAAGTGATATGTGAGATCCTGGTTTTGCATTACTAGTACAACTAATAACAACACAAGTCGGTATTATAAATTTTGATTATGAGTTTACTGTTTAATATTTTATAACCATCAAATTGAAAACATGAATGTATATTTCTGCTCATTTTATACAATTAACATTTAACAAAAATTCAGAAAAGTTATTATTATTTAATGCCCATAATTAACACATTAATTAGTGGCAATAGCTTAAGATAGATGGTAATTTAAATTGTCAAAATGTCATAACAAGCGTTAAAAAACATAATTTATTTGGTATCTCCTGATTAATGTGTTGTATTTGGCATTTGTCTCTTAACATGAAAAATTAAAAAACTAATAAAATTGACAAATTTTTAAACAATTTTTTCTTCCAACTCCCATTTATTCGAAGAAAAGTTGAATAAAAAAAAGTTGCAATTAAACTTTTATTTCTCTCATCTAAAAAAAAAAAAACGAGTGACGCAAAAAAAAATATTCTATACAACTCTTATTCATTCAAAGTTTAATTACATGAAACTTTTATTTCTCTATTGTTCTGCTTTTTTATAAAAAGAGTGCGCTGATATAAAAAAAAGTTCTCAACTTTTATAAAGCTTTTATAAAAAGAATGATGAAATAATAACTTTTCTTTCTTAACATAAAATTAAACTTAGAGATAAAATTAAATTAGAAATAAATCAACAATGAGCAGAGCATCTAACAGTCCAATCTGAAACTATTATAATATTAATGAAAATAATCAACATAAACAACGTAAACCACAACAACAATCAATTAAACAACATAAAATCGCATAATTTTAGATTTTTTTTTTTATTGCTTTGCTGTTCTAAATAATAAGTAAATTTAGTTCAAGTTAATAATTCAATATTAGTTACAGTTGCAATATAATAAAAAAAGATGTTTAATGTTAAAATTTTTTAGTTAATTTATTTTCTACTTACATTTGTTACAAAAAGACTTTTAAACCCCCATCATTAAAATAATTTGTTTTAAATATATTTTGACACGATTATTCAAACTAAGTTTTTTCGTTTGACTTCCCAAACTTCATGCAAAGCAAATTCAGACGAAATATTGTCTAACCAAATAAAAAAGCTGTTATTCATTTTATACGGGAAATTAGTATAAAACAATTTTTTTATCCGAATCTTGATTGAGATAATAGATATTCATTATTTATTAACATTAAATATAACGCAATAACAATTTATAGCATAAAGTATTTTGATTTTTAATATCTTTTTAAATGTTAAAAGTGGAAAATAAATAACTAAACAAATAATGAAAAAAATATTGAATAAAAATAAATAAAAATTTTTCTAGAGTTTCATTTGTCAAAAGTCAACCGTAACGTCAAATGGTAAAACTTTTGAGAATTAAACGCGCTTCAAAGGAATCACCAAAGTCTGTAGATTGCAACATATAATTTAAAGACTCTGGGTTTTTGAATAAAATGGAGAAGGCGGGCTTTAGCTAAAACAACAACATCAGTTTTCCTTGTTATGCATTCATTATTTATTTTTAATCAAAACAACTTGGTTTAAACATTTTTTTTCAACATTATCTTTTATATGAACACAACATGTGTTGGGAGTTTGGGATGCCTTTAAACTATACAACCTTCCAAGATTAAAAGCAAATCTCATGGTCAATACATAAAAACGAAATTCTGGTTAAACAATTGAGGGTCTCAATTTGCAAAATGTGCAATATGACGTTGACTGGATTTTGGTTTTTTGTTTGAACTCAAATTCAAAACTCAAACTCAAACTCAAAAAGAACTGTAGAAGTTCAACATTGATCATTTAATAGTCTTTTTTGTTTTTGCTCATATTAAAGAAAATTGTAAAAAAATATTTGGGCTAAATT
This sequence comes from Hydra vulgaris, assembly GCF_022113875.1. Taxonomy (NCBI): domain Eukaryota; kingdom Metazoa; phylum Cnidaria; class Hydrozoa; order Anthoathecata; family Hydridae; genus Hydra; species Hydra vulgaris. The sequence goes on along the minus strand of NC_061165.1, from coordinate 2,868,385 downwards.
TATTTGATTAAAACAAAAGAATAAATGTATACCAAGAAAATTTTTTTATTTATTTTAGTCAAAGCTAGCCATCTCTGTTTTGTTGTAGGTTAAAAAGTCAGCATAATATACTTTGCAATCTACAGACTTGATAATTTATTCAATCACATTTTATTCCTAAGAATTTCAGTACATTGATTTTTTTTGTTTGTGTAAAAGATCAATTATGTAAACATAAAAATTAAAAGATCAATTATGTAAAGATTTAAATTTATTCCTTTGTTTTAATCTAAAAAAATTTGCCCAAACATTTTTTTCAATTATTCTCTTTAATATGAACACAACATGTCTCGGAGGTTTGGGATCCCTTTAAGTATTTGTTGTTTTAGTACATTTGAGGGCTGATTAAAGTTCTGTGGTAAGATATATATAGAAGTAAGATTGTTGAGGTTTCTTTGAAGTCTTTACTTCTTTATTATCTTTCTGCTTAATGCCCTGGCAAAATCATTTTTTTGTCAATAAATCTCTCAGTAGAAAATTTTTTATGTCTTTGCTAAAAAGCAAGCTTTTCTTTACTGCCATTAAGCATTTTGTACCACTGGTCTTTTTTTTTACCCAACTTTTGAGGAATATTTTATTTTGCAGAGTATGTCTTTAGGTGAGGTAACAAAATCTAAAAAATGCAAGAAAGGTGGAAAAACAGTTTTTCTCTTACTATTGGCACTGTTAAAGTTTCTCCCAAAGTTTTGAGAGGCTAACTTTTGTGATGAAATACAGGATTTTTGTGACCTTTCACAAATGGGCTTTAGGGTTAGACAAAACCTTTTTATATTTTTTTTTAGTAATAGTAAACAGACCTCAGTTTTCTGGAGAGCTCCAGAGAAATAAATATGAAAGTAATGGTTACAATTGGAAATTGCAACATCAAAATGAGAGGGAAACCATAGAGAAAGGTGATGCTTGATTTGGAATCATCAAGTGTTAATAAAGTATTCCATACTAACCTGATTCTAAAAAGTTTCATAAGAAACACATTTGTCAGCAAGTAGAAAAAAGATTTCTTTCCAAGGCCCATCACAAAGTCATAGGTAGAGTCCCAGTCAGCTTCAAGGTAGTTGACATTCAATGAAAGGGGGATTCGGAGGATAAAGAATCATAATATAATTGTTTTAGAGATATCAAACCGTGGTCAAAAACATTTAAGAGTAAATTTGGAAAAACTAAGTGCTTACTACTATCAGAAACAAGACATAAGTTGATGTATATTAGAGATAGGAAACAAACCAAATCCCAACCGAACTAGAACATTAAATACAACCGAACTGAACCGAACTCAAACTTTACTTGTTAACAAACTGAACCAAAACTGAACTTTAATATTGTTAATGATGCAATGCCTGTACTTCTTCAACACCTCAGGTGATACACTCCAAGTGCATCACCTTAGGTATTGAAGAAAATGAGTTCTACTTTTAGTTATAATGCATCTAGGATTCAGAACATTCATAACTGTTTGCCCCAATATTGATCTGAAAACTATTTCATTTACAACTATTTGCCCCAATATTGATCTGAAAACTATTTCATTCACAACTATTTGCCCCAATATTGATCTGAAAACTATTTCATTCACAACTATTTGCCCCAATATTGATCTGAAAACTATTACGTTCACAACTATTTGCCCCAATATTGATAGGCAAAGAAGTGCTGCCACATCAACTAAGATTTTTGTGAAAGTTATCTTTTCTTTGGTATTCCTTCCTGTTAATTTTTTTTTTTTGTGATTGAAGATGGTTGTAGGTGCATTTTTTTATATGTATGTATAGTTTGACAGTATAATTCCTATAGTTTGACATTAGTTTACAGTTTGTAAAAAAAAGCGGGATTTACCTACTCTTTGAATATTAAAAAAATCCTTCTTAAAAAAAATTTAAAACTTTATGTCAAAACTATTAAATTTAAATAAGAAATCTAATAAATAATAATAAACGGCAACCCTCTTACTAAGTCTTTTTCTTTACATCTTCTTGGATTATTTTTCACTGACCTATCAAGGAAACCATATATAAAATTGATTGCTAAATTAGTGTCTGCTAAGTTTGCTTTTCTTCCACCTGCTCGCCTTTTTCTAACTCCTGATATCATTCTCTATCGCTACAAATCTCTTATTTATCCATGTATGGAATGCTGTTGTCATATTTGGACTGGTACTTCTAATGATGCTCTTCTAGACAAGTTCCAAAACCACATTGTAAATGTAGTTGGATCTGATTTATAAGCAAAGCTTGAGCAACTTTTTCATTGTCATAAGGTTGAATCTATTACTCTTTACTCCAAATACCATCATGGTCACTGCTCAAAAGAGCCATCATCTCAAATTCCATAAATTAAAACTCATTTTCACTTAAATTGTCTCTCAACATAGTTTCATTTTTTTACTGTATCTTTACCTGCATGTTTGAAAAACTTTTATTCATCTAGTTTCTTTCTTTGCATCACAACCCTTTCGAAGTTTCTCCCATCTTCATGTTTTCCTGACACATACAACCTTTTCAAGTCTTCTGTCAGCTGTTTCTTCGCTCTATAACTCTATTTTGTGATCTATAACTCTACAACCTTACTCTATAATTATATAGCTATAATTAACTTTATATTTTTTTGGAAACGATTTCTAAATGCAGGCACGAAAATAAGTTCTCCTAAAAAACTATAAAACTAAGTAAGCTCAAGTAATGAATTTTGCGAAGATTTTCTACTAATTTGTAATTGTTCTGTTCTTATAAGAACATTGAGCACTCTTTTTTGTAGAATACATTTTAATTTATTTAGACATATATATATATATATATATATATATATATATATATATATATATATATATATATATATATATATATATATATATATATATATAATATATATATATATATATATATATATATATATATATATATATATATATATATATATATATATATACATATATATAGTTTACGGTAGTGGTTTAGTGGTAGAGCGCTCGCTTTATAAGCCAGAGGTTCCGAGTTCGATCTCCACCATGTCCCTGGTAGTACACTCTTAACTTGTTTCTCCCCGCAGCAACCTTGTTTATTAAGGTTCGTGTTTCGGAGTTATAGAGTTGAGAGAGGGTTATAACCACAATTAAGTAGCCTCCTCGTCTATAATGGCTTTCTCGGCCTTGGGGAGGTGAAATAATAATATATATATATATATATATATATATATATATATATATATATATATATATATATACAGATATATTTATACAGATAATTTTCTTTTTTAGGCATTACATGGATTGTCATGAATTATCACCTGATGAATGGGAAATTTTTCCTGAAGAATTTACTTTAGATAAAAAAATTGGGGAAGGGGCATTTGGTACTGTTTTTGTTGCAAAACTTAGTTCTTCTGTTCTTTCAAAAAGAAAGAAAATGAAATTGAACTCTAACTTTACAGAAAACATTTCCCAAGTTGCTGTGAAACTTGTAAAAGGTATTTTTAAAAAAATATTTATAAAAGTTATTTAAAATTTTAAGTTAAAAGTACTTACTAAGTTACTTCTAAGTGTTATCTCACAAAGTAATTATATATATTTACATTAATTTTTAAACAACTATAATTTTTTAGTATATTTCAAAAACTATGTTATTGTTATTAAAATTTTTAAAACTGAAATTTTTATTAATTTTTCTTAATAATATTTTAAAACATTTGACCTAAAAAAAATTTTAATTGTAAAGGTATAAAACAAGACAAAAGTTCAGGAAGTTGTGTTAGTTTTTTTTTAACTTATATTGCTTTTTCAAATTATTATTTACATTAAAATCAATTAAAATATATTTTAAATAATTCTTTAATTAAGAATTTTTTTTTATTTTATTTTCATTTAATAGAATTATTTATGACAGTATATATAATGGCCAGTAGGATGTATTTTTTCTGATGTTTCTTTACATTTTTAAAGATTGTGCTTACTTGTACTCTAAACTTAAGTTAAAACTTAATGTCAAATAAGAATGTTGTATAAATTATCAAAGTGATTTTAGTCTGCGAAAAATTATATCCCAAAATGTTTGGTATATTTGACCCAAATATGTAGGCAATCACATATTATAAAAGTTTTTTACACACACATATATTTATATATATATATATATATATATATATATATATATATATATATATATATATATAATATATATATATATATATATATATATATATATATATATATATATGTATAAAAATATATATGTATATATATATATATATATATATATATATATATATATATATATACATATATACATATATACATATATATATATATATATATATATATATATATATATATATATATATATATATATACATATATATATATATATATATATATATATATATATATATATATATATATATATATATATATATATATGTATATATATATATATATATATATGTATATATATATATATATCTATGTATACATATATATATATGTATACATATATATATATATATGTATATATATATATATATATATATATATATATATATATATATATATATATATATATATATAAATATATATATATATATATATATATATATATATATATATATATATATATATATATATATATATATATATATATATATATATATATATATATATATATATATATATATATATATATATATATGTATGCTTGTCTGTGTGTATTTTACACTTTGAAGGTTTTACTTCAAAATGACATATAAAAAAATTGTTTTTTATACTTAAAAAATTACATTATGCTAAAAAGTCAGATTTTTTAAACATATCTTCCTAATTAGGAATTATTCCTCAGTAAATCATATGAATTGATTTCTGGATCAAGATGAGGTGTTATCAATTTTTTTAGTTCTATATATATTTATTTTTGTATATTGATTAATTACATTGTTTTAAAAATTTTGTTTATAAAGTAAAAGTAAATGTTATTTAACATTAAACAACCTTTGCATTTATTATGAATATAGACTCTGCTGATCCGTCAGAACTTAAAGATTTTGCTGAAGAAATGAATCTGATGAAAGAAATTAGATACCATAAAAATATTGTAAATTTGATTGGCTGCTCAACAATTAAGAAACCCTTAAGCCTAATTGTTGAGTATATGGAACATGGAGATTTATTAAACTACCTAAGAAAAAGGCGAACTAATGTAAGTTTATTTAAGCTTTTAGCAAAGATTAATAATGGTGTTAAGTTGTATCTTTCATCATTTATAATATCCAGGTTATATTGAGAAAAAAATCTTTTGTTTAAAAATTTTTAAAGTTAATTTGTTGTTTGAATCAATTTTTTGATCACTTTTTTACAATAACCTTTTTGACATACAATATATTTAGAACTGTTACCAAATATAAACCTCATCATAATGTTTAATGTAATTTGTTGTAAATGTTGACAGCTATAAATATAAGATAAATATATTAAAAAATTTATCCTAATAATAACTTTCGGGTATCTGGTATCTGGTGACAGATATTTGAAAAAAGCCTGGTCAAATCTTTATTTTAAAAAATAGTTAATAAGCAAAAATACATGAGACAATCATGAAAAGGTTCTCAGAGTTCTTTTTATTAACTCAAATTCAAAAAAATTTTAAAAGAAATTAGAAACTCAAATTAAATTAAAATTTTTATTTAACATACTTTTGTTTATTAAGTAGAGATAGTTTGTTGTTTGTGAACAAATACTTAGAAGTAGGGGAGAGTATGGACCCATGATCCTAAAAATCTATCAGGCCAACTTACTGAATATATGTTTTTATTTCCATCTCTAAAATAACAGTACATAATAGCAAATTTTATACTTTATTATAATTCAATTATCATTTTTTTACCAGAATATTTTAAGTAGATTTAAAATTATAAAAATAAGAATGCTCAATTAGGATCATGGGTGCATACCAGTATGCTCCCTTGATCCTACCTACATGCACCCTTGATCCTATGTATGTATACTTGATTCGAGATCAAATGTATACCATGATTGTATAAAAATAATTTTTAAGTCATCAAAACAATGTCTATAATAAAAACCAATAAAGTTATTATTAATTCATGACAGGCTGCAATGTAATAACGTTTCAGTGGCCCATAAACTGACTGATCTAATGGCTTTAACTTGTGACTACAATTTGGTGGAAAGGACAGCATAGTTATGCCATTTTTTTTAGCTAAATCTAAACACACAATTGAAATATGGCTCTCGTGGTTGTCAAGAACTAAAAGCACTGGATTAGCTGGTGAACATTTCACATTTTGAATAAAATGTTTCATCCACTCTAAAAACGTTGCAACATTCATCCAACCAGATGGGTTTGCAACCCCAACACATCCAGGTGGACCACCATTTATCATACTTTCTTTGAAATGAACTCTTGGAAAAATTAAAAATGGAGGGATTGAGTTTCCTATTGCATTGACTGCACAACAAACTGTTACCAATGTCCCTCTTTCTGCTGAAGTTATCCTTCGAACTTGTTTATCTCCTTTTTTAGCAATTACTTTAACTGGTTTTTGAACAGTTGGGAGACCTGTCTCATTAACATTATATATGTTTTGTGGCTGAAACTTGTGTTGTAGACAAACATCTTTTAGATTGGTGAAAAATTCTCCGACTGTATAACAATTAAAAGCAGTTGCTCGTGCCATACTAGTAGCTTCTGGATTTCTTAAAGATAACTCATTCCTACGTAACATAAAACCACGAAGCCACTGTTTCCCAGCAATTTGTAAAATTTTCCACGATTTAGGAATGCGCTTAGAAAGAGTCATTGCAAATTCATAGGCAAGTTTTTGTGTTGTTTTGGTTGATAATCCATAGTGAAGTTTTGAGGCCCTTAAAAGATAATCTGATAAAGATGTTTCTTTTTCGTTGGTAAAGATTCGCATGGTAATGAAGTTAGGTTTGCAGACTGTATATGGATTTAGTTGACATTTCCTTACATATCTCTTAAGTGTCAATAAATTGATTCCCCTCTCTTTAGATACACGATAAACTGTACTACCATTAAGAACTGCATTAACAGCTGCTCGCATTTCATTCTCATTAACTTTACCTCTAGGTGGTCTATTGGTTTTTCGTTTTTTATGATACACCATATTTAACTGTTAAAAAATTAAACATATTTATATAGTTTTGCTATATTCCTAATTTTTGGATAAACATTTTTAAAGATTTTTATTTACTAAAATCTTCTTTATTAACAAACACACAGATATATATATATATATATATATATATATATATATATATATATATATATATATATATATATATATATATATATATATATATATATATATATATTAAATATATTCAATATATATATATATATATATATATATATATATATATATATATATATATAAATATAAGTATTCAATATATATATATATATATATATATATATATATATATATATATATATATATATATATATATATATATTGAATACTTTACAATTATATTATATAAAAGTTTCAGGAGAACAAAAAAATGCAAAATAGTATAAAATTTTCATTTTAAGGCTTTATTCTAGAAGAAAAAAATATATTTAAAAACAATATGACATATTCTACACGTTATTTTAAAAGTTAAACATTTTGTGTGTGTGTGTGTGTATGCACCTTTGATCATAGGATCAAAGGTGCATAAACACATTAGGATCAAGGGTGCTAACCCGCTCCATTTTTACAGAAATTCTCTTTTGGTCATATTAGATGCTTCTATAGCTTACCAAAAGCAACCATACAAGAGGTAAATAGTTAAGTTACAAAATGACATAAGCAAAATTATTCAACTTAAAATAATATTAAAGGTTCCTTGTTAAAGTAAAAAAAATACTTTTTTTTGTCAAAATCAAACTATTTAGAAATAAATTTAATAGTGGTCTATTCTTTAACCAAAACACAATTAATTTTGAAGATACAATATTTATAACACGCTGGTTATCAGCCCTCTTTAATAAGTTATGTAAGTATGGAGATAATGCTATAGGATCAAAGGTGCTTACAGATCAAGGGTGCAAGTTCTCCCCTAAATAGAGACAAGTCATGGTAGTGTTGTTCCAACATACATTAGAAATGACTTAAATGGATTTGAAATTATTGACAATGTGTTATCCAAATTAAAAAATGATTAAATCTAAGCTCAAATTTTAATAAGATATCATGAAACATTAATTGTAACATGTTTCTACAGACTACCTATATCAAAAAAAGATGTTTGAATTGAACTAAATAAATCAATCCAAAAGGCTTTTAAACTTATCAACAAAAATAAAAAAAACCTTGCAATTTAAAACATTCTGACAATTTTTAATAATGGCTTCATAGAAATTACATAATGACTTATTTAATCTAGTGCATCCATAAGATAACAAGAAGTTTATTGGTTGAAGTTTAATCTAAAAGTAATTCTGTTGACAATATTTTGACACAATTCAAAGTACCACTTAAAGCACTTGATGTTTATTTTTATAAAAAAATTTTTAAGATACCTGGTGCCAGGTATTGCAACAAAATGGCTGATTCGAGGTACCTGGTAAAACAGCTGAATTACCGGATTCCAAGGTCTGAACTGGGTACCTAAGACACCTATATATATATATATATATATATATATATATATATATATATATATATATATATAGAAATTACACAAATGTCACAAACACATAATGATTGGTTTCTGGTAAGTAGACTTATTTTGACTTTTGAGAATTCATACTGTTTATTTAGAATAATGTTTTTAACTCCTTTTTCAACTCTTTCTAATGCTTTTCTACATTTAGTACAAATGCAATAGGAAAGTTTTTATTGTTCAAATCAAACGATTTTAAAAAGAACTCTGTTCAATATCACAGTTCCTGCTTTTTCTCATTCCTGAACCTTTAAAAAAACAAATTAGGCAGACTTTCAGAGTTTTTAATGTTTAGCATTTTAAAACAATATGAGCCATACTAATTATTTTTGAAAAACTTTTTTATTAACTAATGCAGTAGATAAAAAAAGTTCATAGAATCTGTTCATGCATTTTTTTTGGTATACCTCAAGGAAGTATACAAAAAAGAGGAATGTTGTTTATACATTTAACTTGTAATGGAAACGCTTTTTTACCGTAGTTAACATATTGTTTAAAATTTCCCATAAATTTAGGGCCCCAAAGGTCCAAGTATGTATTAAGGAAGGGGGAAATAATAGCACTTAAAAAAATACCATTATGAACTCGACTAAATTTTATTAATAAAATTCTCATTTAGTAAAAAACTATTTCAACATTCTAAAGTTATGACCTTATAAAGTTAGCAACCTCTTATTATTAGAAAAGTTTGTTACATTTTAAACAATTTGAAGAAATCAATTAGAGATGTCAAAATCATAGGCAATTTTTATTGCTACTATTTAAGCTTGGTAGTATACATTTATAAATCTAAAAATTCAAAAAAAAAAGACAATATTTGAACTAATATTTATTTCCCAACCAAAGGTTTCATTGGGTGCAAAATTTCCCAAAAAATTCAACTTTTTTTTATAGTTTATAAGCACTTTTTGGATCATGCTCAAATTTTTTCCAAACTTTTTAACTAAAAAAAGAACATTTTGAAAATGATTTTCTTTTCTAGTAGAAATAAAATCTTGAATGAGCTTAATGTTCCTTACTGCAACATATATGATATAATAACTAATATATTTTCAATCCATACAATAAAATCTAGCTACTGAGGCTGGTTAAAAAAACTAGCGTTGAGATAATTGTTGAGCCATTCAAAATATTTGAAGAGAATATAATTTTGCTCGGAAATTACCTCAGCTAGCTATGTGGTCTCCAATTTTCGTATTTTACGGTTTACAACACTGAAATTCCTCTGGCTTTTTTAACTCAACTAGAGCTTGCAGCATTTGTAGCTTTAGTTCAGCTGGAACTTCTTTATCCCCCAAGAAAAAAACAATGAGATGGGTGAGTTAAGTACCAGATATGGCGTCCCATGTTCAGAATCAAAGCATTTTCAAGTTTCTTGTTGACCCTTCTTAAAGCATAGACTGTTTTGATAGTTTTCAAATTGTTGTAGGTAGTCTGAAACTCCAAAACACTTTTTATGTGCCATGGAACATTGCAAATTGCTATAAACAAACTTGCGTTTTTTGTCTGCAGTTCTTTTTTTATCTAACAAGATAATACTAATATCTTTGGTCATATTAAGGGAAAGGATGTAGACAGCATTTGATAAAAACCTTGCCTCATGCAGGCGTTAGATTGTTGAAACTTAAAATGCTGTATTTCTGCTCCGAGGAAGAAAAAGGTTAGTTTACATACTATTCCCTAATCATTCCTAGAAAATACCAGATCAGTAGATTCATTTGTCAAAAATGTCTTAGCTTCCTCTGCAACAGTGCCAAGAACAGAGCTAATCTTTAAATCATCTCTTTGCGTTGATTTTTCTCTACATTAAATTTCTCACAGATTTCAAGCCACTTCTTAAGCTTTACGTAAATATCCCTTCTTCCTTATTTTTCTCACCAGTAAGAGCAGCCATATAAAGAGATAAGTGTACTTTATATATGTGTCTCCTACACATCCTCCACAACATTTGAACTTCTAAAATTTTTATAAGAATTTTAATTCTCCATTGACTACGCCTGTATTGCTTGCAGTTTTATCATAGCATATACCTATATCTCTACATTCATTATATTCTGGAAGATTGTTTATTTGTTCTGCTTGGTTAACTTTGTTAAGGGACATTAAACTACGCCTAGAAGATGGTTTTCCAAGGAGTCATCATTTGTGTATTTTAAAAAATATTAGGCCCCCCCAGGGCCTAATATTGTTAAAAAAATTGAGCGACTTGCAGTCAAAGTGAGCTACACAAATGATGACTCCATGGAAGACCATCTTCTAGGCGTAGTTTAATGTCCCTTAACAAAGTTAACCAAGCAGAACAAATAAACAATCTTCCAGAATATAATGAATGTAGAGATATAGGTATATGCTTTGATAAAACTGCAAGCAATACAGGCATAGTCAATGGAGAATTAAAATTTTTATAGAAATTTTAGAAGTTCAAGTGCTGTGGAGGATGTGTAGGAGACACATATATAAAGTACATTTACTTCTTTATATTTATATGAAAATAGGGTCTAATATTTTTTAAAATATTAGACCCTATTTTTATAATCTGTCCTATATAATCTGTTCTAACAGTTAGTATCAAAGTTAAGTGTACCCCATATTCTTCACTAATCATAAAAAACAAATTACGAAAAACTTGATTTGAAATCCTCTCAAAATCTCTTTCATGTTTAAGGTATGTAAACTTCTTTATATGAAGTTCAAGATAGTGGTATATCATCCATTTCTACACATTTAAAAACTTCACTTAAAATTGCTAAATGAGGTTTTACCAACATTAAACCTTGTTCCTGGAATTGCAGTACATTTAATGATTTTGTCAACATTCACTGCTAGATTTATCTCTATACTTGTATCTAGGTGATACTCGATAATATTTTTCTACCTATTTATAATTATTTACTTTTCAACAAAGCAATTTTAGTTCGTAAAAATTACAACTTTGTTATTGAGTTAATAATATACTTACAATTCTGCCTTTTAACCTGTAATCTTCTTCCTCGCTGATTTCAGAGTCCTCCTTCTATTATTCTTCTTCACTGGTGAATTGAAGGGTTTCTGACATGGAGTAATGTGACATTAAAATATTATTTAATATCTTTTAATTTTTTCTGTCTCTAGTTCTTCATCTCTTAACTTATTTACCTTGTTTTTTCTCCTATTTGTATCCAGTGCTCTACTACTGTAGTCTCCATCAATCTTTATTCTCATAATTTCTTTTTATGGTCTTCATAGAACCTAACAAAATAATATTGACAAATTTTTTGATATTTTGTTGTATTAAAAACCGTTTATATCAGTAAGACCGGTTTTTCAACACTTTTACGTTGATAAGTTATTTTATTTAAATTCATTTTTCTTTCACGCCTAGTTTATTTGCTTTTTTTTAGTTTTGTGCTTCAACGATTGATAGAAAATTGTCTGTAAACTTTATTTATACACAAGGATATCAACTATGTCTGAAGGTTTTATCTTTTTTTCTTTTTTTTTAATCAGGGAGTAAAAAGTTTTTTCAAATTATATAATATAATTATTATAAATAAAATTATTATAATATAATAGATTTATTAGACTTAAATTTGCTTTGTTTATTAATTCAAATTTTGTTAAGAAATCATTTTAAGGCAAACAACAAAACAACGACAAAAATGGGTAATGTTTATTTGGGGGTTAAGCCGAATGATATTCCGTTAGAAGAAAGTGAGGTAATAACACCTGACGATTTGCTTAGTTTTGCATGGCAAGTGGCATCAGGAATGGTATTGTTTAGTTTTTGTTTACCTATATTCTTTATTTTTATTTTTATACTTTATTATTTTGGCTTTGTGGTACCATTTTCGTATATTTTTAGGAATTTCTTTCGTGTTCTAAATTAGTTCATCGAGATCTGGCTGCAAGAAATATTTTGGTCGGAGCAGGAAAAAAAGTAAAAATATCTGACTTTGGTCTAACTCGAAAAATCAATGATGAATTGAACTACATGAGCAAGAAAAAGCGTCGTTTACCGGTCAAGTGGATGTCTGTTGAAGCCATATTTGATCAGCTGTTTACCTCATTTAGCGATGTGTAAGTTATTTCAATATTCTTTTTTCATAAATTTTATTTGATCATGCAAGTTATAAAAAAATGTTCTTTAATGCTATAAGTGCATACTTTTTATTAATTTTTTTTTAAATGATCCTTAATAAGCTTTTTGTTTCTTTTAGGTGGGCGTATGGTGTTGTTTTGTTTGAAATTGTAACTTTAGGTTAGATATTTTAAAATTAACACAAATTTAAATTCTTATTAAAGTTTTGAAAAAACATATATTTCTTTTTCATTATTTTTTATAATAGTTTTCCATTATATTTTTTAATAGGAGGTACGCCTTATCCTACTATAAGTAACCGTGAACTTCTGCCTCTTTTGAAATCTGGTTATCGAATGGATAAACCTGAAAACTGTTCTGAAAAAATGTAATTTAATTTTATGCATCGTTTTAATAAGCATTTTGTTGTTTATTTTAGATAATTATTTAATACAATTTTAGGTATGATATTATGTTGCAGTGTTGGAATGAGGATCCATTACAACGGCCATCTTTTACAAAACTACGTGAATATTTTGATGATGTAATGTCTCAAGGTAATTGTTATCTCAATTTTGAAATCGACCAAAATACCGCACCATCATTTTCGTCGTACGAAACAGATAATGATGATGATAATACAAAAGATGACAGCGTCTTTTTAAAGCCTGTACACGTCAAGTCAATCGAAGAATTAAAAAAACTTCGCGATAAATCCATTACTCCATTGAAGGATAGATATACGAGTTTCGTATAAGAACCTCTCCACCAAGTCAAACAGGTTTTTAATGATCAAAATTTAGATTCTCAATTTTCCTTAATAACTTTTAAACATGCGTTTATTGTTAAGGTAAACTAATTATGTGCTTGTTTTTAAAATGCGTAGCTATGCAATTTTTTTGAGAAAAAAATAGAAGGCGGTTTCTACCTTTATATTTCATCACAAAAACATCTAAGTTTGATTTTTAAATAGGCTTTCTTAATTTTTTTACTTGTTATTATTTAAAGGATAACATCTTGTGTGAGAGTATATTTATATATTATTTTAAAACATCAAAAATACGATTTCTCTTGTTATTATTGTTTAACCCACTATATAAATATATATTAAAAAATAGTATTTGCTAATCGTTCTAATCAACGTAATAGTAGCACAAAAACATTTATAAAAGAAAGCTGTAATATTTCTATTTGTATTGTTGGCTTTATGAAATAGAAAGTGATTGGAAATTGAAAGATTAGGCAAAAATAGTTGTAATTACTGGCAAATGTAGTCAAAACTAGGTTAAACTTGCCAAATGGGTACATAAATATTGACTCAGAAAAATTACTTAAAAGACAGGAAAAACGTGTGAGTAATAATTAAGCGTAAAGATTATTGCGGTAACCATGATATCGTGACTCCATGTCATTCTCTAGTGGAAAGCCACTTATTACAACCAACAACCTTTCCTGGTTTAAATCTGTTTTTCTAAATAAAATATAGTATCTATGATGTGATAACATTAAGAAAATTGTTATCCATATATATAAGCAGCCATATATATAAACATATATTTAAGCAGCCGCGGCGCAGTGGTAGCGCACTTGCCTCGGAAACGTAGGATCCGTGGTTCAAACCCCACCTCTGGCATGTTTTGCGACATATTTTAGGAAGGAGTCGTGAACTTCCTATTAAATGCTCTTCCGCGGTGCTCTGTGATAAGACCGTAAGAACTTCTTGGGGCACCTTAATCAACTTAATATATATATATATATATATATATATATATATATATATATATATATATATATATATATATATATATATATATATATATATATATATATATATATATGTGATAAAATATTAAAATTGTAAAAGCTGCATCTACTTTCCCCAAAACTTAAAACTTCCGCCTTCAAAGCGAGAAGATGTTTTTTTTTTTTTGTTATACACAATTTTATTAAAAAAAAATGATTTAAAAAATGGATTAATAATGGTATATGTACAAATTCGAGATTTCAAAATTTATAAAGAACTTTAAGAAAAGCTCTTGACGCTTTGACTTACTGAAGCAAAATGAACTCTTAGAGAAGCGTATATCTGAACTAAAAAATGGACAAAAATAAATAGTCTAAGTTCTAAAGTTTTGTTTAGCATTCTTTTTACTGCTAATAAACCAAAGATTAATGAGCAAGAGGCAATATTTCTATATGTTGTCTCTGTTGAAATATTGGAAAGAGCAAAAAGAGAACAAAACTTGTTATTTTTTGGTATTAATGAATCGAAAGAAACAGATGCAAAAAAAATAGACGACGATAAAAATGCAGTTAATGAAATATTTACAGCACTTAAACTTAATAATAAGGAAAATACGCGTTATTATCGTTTTCATTCAAAAAAATGAAAAGCCAGTAATAGTTTTTGTTGAAATGCACAATAAACATTTGGCTCAAGAAGTAATTAAGGAAGACAGCAAATTGAGTAAAATTGAAGGATATAGAAATAAAATTTATATTACCGGATTATAACCCGGACCTCACCTTAGCGCAACGAGAAAGCAAAAAGTTATTTATCGCGGAAAGAAATAAATTAAATAATAATCAAAACGAAAATCAGCCTTTTTGATTTTTCATCAAATGATAAGTAAATTATCAAAGTTAAAATTATTAAAAACGACAAATTAAAATTCAAAAAATTTTAAAAGAAATGTAAAAATTAATAAGTACAACAGTAACAATAATAATAATTTTTTGGTATTAATGAATCGAAAGAAACAGATGCAAAAAAAAATAGACGACGATAAAAACGCAGTTAATGAAATATTTACAGCACTTAAATTAGGGTTGTTAACCGGAGGATTTCGTGCAATTCCGGAAAAACAACATTCTTTCGTTAGGAGATTGAGAACACGGAATTACATTTTTTCGTACCGAATGTTACAAAATATTTAAAATCGCCGATGTTCATTTCGCAAAAGCCACTTCCGAAATTTAGCATTTCGCAAGTTGACATACGAAACAAAATTATTTGCAACATACGAAAGTAGCGGTTTCGGAAGTCGCACTTGCGAAACAAACATTTTCGCCAAACGACGTTTTGAAGTCTTTAAAGAAAATTTGTTTCCCAGACTGATTTTAATTGTAAAAATTAACATCTTTAAATCTCAAAATGTTTATAATGAATTTTTATTTTCAGTATAATAACTTTTAAATTTTTATGGTTTTATTTTTAGAAATATTGATAAAAAATAAAATTTCTTTCGAAACGAAAGTATTTCGGAACACAACATACGAAAGAATTCTTAACGGAAATAAACTTACGAAACGTGCCATAATAAATATATGCAAAGATGTTTTTTGAACTCATTACGCATATTAAAAATAAGAATGATGGGTAGGAATATACATGTTTTTTTTTTAAAGCATATGAAATTTTTGAAACAGGTTCGAATATGCTTAAGCAAATAGTAAAAAGATCGCAGAGATCCGGGTTCGCATCCCGCAGTCATTGTAACTTTTGTTTATCAAACTCTTTTTACTTAAAATAGCATTTTTTGACCTCCATGTTCAATATTACAGATATTTCGTCACCTTCACAATAGTGACAACCTCTCTTCTGTTAGTTATTCTTTTAAGATTGAGTTCATTGTGCTTAATTCAACACGTTTCCATTGCTTTACTAAGTTCTACTTAAATTATGATAAAATGTACGTAAAACAACTTTTTCAAATAATATAAATCATTTTGCTTTAAATCTTGTGCTTTTTGTACTAGACATCTGTCCTAAATACTTAGTAATAATTTCTAGCTAACTCTGAGTCTAATATAACCATTTCTGAATATAATTTTCCTGAGGCTCCTTCAGCCTATTGTGTTCTATTAAAAGTAACTAGTTTTTGAGTCCAGATATTAATTATAAGCATCTAATATAATATAAGGTATATTTGTATAAACATTTGAAGAATCATTTGACAACATTTTTTTATAATTTTATTATTTATTATTTAAACTGTTAACAGTTAATATCTTAAATATATTGTAACATAAAATCTTTTGCGTCTTTTTCGTAACTACACATTCCGGAATGCTTTTTCCGTAAGGAACTATTTCGTAAGTATTCTTACGAAATGATTTGTTTCGCAAGTTTTCTTTCGCAATGCTTTATTACGGAATTTTATTTACTATTTATATTTTTGTATAGCGCGTTACGGAATGTGCATTTTTGCATGTGCAACTTCCGCAATAACAATTCTATTACGGTAGATAAAAATGCGAAATTTTCGCAAGTTTTGTTTTTCGGCGAACAACCCTAACTTAAATTTAATAATAAGAAAATTACGCGTCATTATCGTTTTCATTAAAAATTGACTTGATAATGGTATGCAAAACTTGGTTTTGCTCTAGTGCATATCTAGATTTACTGGGTACACAATATATAGAAAAGACCAAGTTGACGGTAGAAGAGAGGTGGTGTTTGTATTTTTATTAAAAGAGCTATTGATTTTTTCTGAAATATTAATGCTGTATTTAATAAAATATCTATTGAGCATATTTGGGCATAATAAAATTAGCAAGTGAAACAAAATTACTTGGGTGCTTATATAGACCACTAAATGCAACAGCAGAATTAAATAACCAGCTAAATTATGTAATTTATAAAACAAAAAAGTTAGCGAGTCGAAATAAAGTATTTTTCTCTAATTATTGGAGATTTTAACTTTCCTAAAATAAAATGAAACAAATATGGTTTTAGTAAACATTTGTCGGAAAAAATACATATAAAAATAGTTTTGTTACAACGTTATATAATTGTTTTCTTTTTCAAATGGTTTTTTAAACTAACTTTTCAAATAAAAAAAATGAAAGAAAACATTTTAGATTTAATTAAAACTGATAAAAACAATAGAATTCTTAAAAAAAACATGAGCCTTAATTAGGCAATTCAAATAAAGGTATGATAATGATATTCACATATGAATTTATAGTGACTAACACTAAGGCATGCTATTGTAAAAATCTGCCCACCTTTCTTGATCAAAAAAGGATGTAAGAAAGCTTAATTATATTTAAATCAATATATTTCTGAAAAATTAAGACTGAAAAGATTACATATTATTAGGGAAAAAACAAATAAAGTTAAGTTTTACAGGAAATTCTGACTTTCTCTTTGATGCCTCCCATAAGTTTCTGGACAGAAAGATTTTTGTAAGTTTAAGCAGCGTAATCCCGTTTTTTCTTCAAATCTGTAGATGATGTTACTGTTTTTCCTCTTAATTTCAATTTCTTTTTTATGATCCTATATTTTTTAATAGGACGGGGCAGTTTGGAGGATTTATCTTTTTTAAAACCAACATCACTCTAATATCATCGTAAAACTTTTGAGCATCTTTTAAGTAATGTATTGTAACTAAATCAGGTCAAAACAATACTAAAGTAGGGGAGAACATGCACCCTTGATCCGTAAGCTCCTTTGATCCTATAGCGTTATCTCCATACTTACATAACTTATTAAAGAAGGCTGATAACCAGCGTGTTATAAGTATTGTACCTTCAAAATTAATTATGTTTTGGTTAGAGAATAGACCACTATCAAATTTATTTCTAAATAGTTTGATTTTGACGACAAAAAATAACTTTTTTACTTTTACAAGAAGCCTCACATTTTTATTATTTTTTTAAGTTGAATAATTTTGCTTATGTAATTTTGAGACTTAACTAATCACCTCTTGTATGATTGCTTTTGGTAAGCAATAGAAGCATCTAATATGACAAAAAAAGAATTTTTGTAAAAATGGAGCGGGTTAGCACCCGTGATCCTAATGCGTTTATGCACTTTTGATTCTATGATCAAAGGTGCATACACACAGATATATATATATATATATAATATATATATATATATATATATATATATATATATATATATATATATATATATATATTATATATATATATATATATATATATATATATATATATATATATATATATATATATATATATATATATATATATATATATATATGTATATATATATATATATATATATATATATATATATATATATATATATATATATATATATATATGTTTATATATATATATATATATAGATATAGATATACATATATTTATAAATATATATATATATATATATATATAAATATATATATATATATATATATATATATATATATATATATATATGTATATATATATATATATAACTATATATATATAACTATATATATATATATATATATATATATATATATATATATATATATATATATATATATATATATATAACTATATATATATATATATATATATATATATATATATATATATATATATATATATATATATATATATATAGTTATATATATATATATATATATATATATATATATATATATATATATATATATATATATATATATATATATAGATATAGATATATATATATATATATATATATATATATATATATATATATATATATATATATATATATATATATATATATATATATATATATATATATATATATATATATATATATATATATATATATATATATATATATATATATATATATATATATAGTATATATATATATATATATATATATATATATATATATATATATATATATATATATAAATATATATATATATATATATATATATATATAAATATATATATATTTATATATATATATATATATATACATATATATATATATATATATATATATATATATATATATATATATATATATAATCTGTAATGTAAATCTGTAGCTGATTTTACTGTTTTTCCTCTTAATTTCAATTTCTTTTTTATGATCCAATATTTTTAATAGGACAGGGCAGTTTGGAGGATTCATCTTTTTTGGAACCAACATCACTCCATTATCATCGTAAAACTTTTGAGCATCTTTTGAGTAATGTATTGTAGCTAAATCAGGTCAAAACAATACTAAGGTAGGAGAGAACATGCACTCTTGATCCGTAAGCACCTTTGATCCTATATATAATGTTGAGGTAAAGTAATTGCTAAAAAAAGGAGAAAAACAAGTTGAAAGGATAACTTCAGCAGAAAGAGGGACATTGGTAACAGTTTGTTGTGCAGTTAATGCAATAGGAAACTCAATCCCTTCATTTTTTATTTTTCCAAAGTTTATTTCAAATAAAGTATAATAAATGGTGGTCTACCTGGATGTGTTGGGATTGCAAACCCATCTGGTTGGATGAATGTTGCAACGTTTTTAGAGTGAATGAAACATTTTATTCAAAATGCGATTTGTTCACCAGTCAATGCTTTTACTTCTTGAGAATGACGAGAGCCATGTTTGGCCCATATCTGACCCTGGAAGTCAATTATCCAGCGTTTCTAATTCTATATCTCATCAAGCAAGTCTAGAAAAAAAATAGGCCATTTCCAAAACCTAGATCAAGGAAATCCATTAAAGGACGCACGTCAGCTTACTCGAATACTCACTGACACTCCTGTTCGAAATGAGCTATGTAAGCTTCAGGAAATAAAAAAAAAAATCTCGGTCAAAATACCAAAAACATGAAACGCAAAATAAGATCTTCTCCACAAGAAAAAGAAAACTTAATCTTGAAAGTTATGAAAATAAAAACGTTGAGTCAATAAAAAATAACATTTTTTTCATTTATTTTTTCTTTTTTTAAAAAAAGATAAATTTGAAGTAAAATTAATAATAACTATATTAGTTTTTGTTATTGACATTGTTTTGATGACTTATACATTCATGGTATAAATTTGATCTTGAATCAAGAATACCTACATACAATCAAGGGTGCATATAGGTAGGATCAAGGGAGCATACTAGTATGCATCCACGATTCCAATTGAGCGTTCTTAGTTTTTATAATTTTAAATACACTTAAAATATTCTGGTAAAAAAATGATAATTGAATTATAATAAGGTATAAAATTTGCTATTATGTACTGTTATTTTAGAGATCGAAATGAAAACATATATTCAGCAAGTTGGCCTGATAGATTTTTAGGTTCATGGGTGCATACTGTCCCCTACTTCTATGAGCTTTAATTAGTCGTTTTATAAGAGAAAGACAACATTACATGTTTTCCGAAGATTCCATTGTGCCCAAACAAACATGAATTGGCGATTTTTTGCCGCAAGAGTAAAGTGCCTGCCAAATCATCAATTTTTTCGAAAATTTATCAGTCATTACATACTAACGAT
Source organism: Hydra vulgaris (assembly GCF_022113875.1). Taxonomy (NCBI): domain Eukaryota; kingdom Metazoa; phylum Cnidaria; class Hydrozoa; order Anthoathecata; family Hydridae; genus Hydra; species Hydra vulgaris. The sequence goes on along the minus strand of NC_061165.1, from coordinate 2,847,394 downwards.
TAGCCAGAGATAAAAAAAGATACGAACATCAAATCAGTAGGCAGACAATAATGAGGAAATAAAAAGATAAGACAATATATGCGATTTTAAACTAATAGCTTATAACCACTAAAAAATGTAACGTTAAAGAACAATATTGTTGACAAAACGACCAAAGGAACGTTAGTGAAGACTGCATAGTGCTAACCACAACAAACTAACTTAGCGACGTCAAATCGAGAAAATTAGAAAGAAACAAAAAAACCTAACGAAATCGTGATTAGTCTAAACTTATCTAATGAAATTGTTCAGTATATTCCAACCAAGAATACATATGTTATAAAAAATACGTTGTTACGTACTTTTGTGTAAAATTTTCGCACTGTTATACTTCTCACAAATATACGGCCTCATTCACATATAACACAAATCTGAATAAATATACAAGGATAGGGTAAAATAAGATTATGAACAAAAGTATATAATAAAGAACAAATATTTGATATACTGGTTCTAGAGGCCGTTGATGTCTACAGGTGTGATGGTGTAGTGCATTAGTATGTACCGTTTGGTCGTCTAGTATGGTCTCGTTATGCCTTCGTTCACTTTCAAATCGGGTGAATAGAAAGCTAAACACACTCACTCCTTGCGCTTATGGGCTAGCACATCAGAGCCAGACGTGAGACCTACAGAATAAATTTCAATTGATCGAATGCACACATTAGTCACCGTAGGCCACAAGCCATCACTCTTAGCCAAAAGAGCTACTTCCCCGTGCTGGTGTGGAATGATGTGCTATGGAGTGAGATTTTAGATCCGAGCACATAGTCAACGAGCGCTGATCCGATGTGCATTGTGGAGCTTGTATTTATCACTCACATTTCCTCTTATTTTAGAAGCATAATAATAACTAAAAAATGAAAGAAAGAAATTAATTTGAAAAAAGACTGTGGTTCAAAGATTTATCATCAAATAAATCAAACTTTTTAAAGAAACTATTTAAATTCAGCATAAAAAGAACTAATTAATACAGAAGTTTATGATTATGAATCTAATATAGCAAAAAAATCTAAATAAATCCAAATTTATTCTATTCCGATTGCAATATCAATAATTCTGGGTTTACATTTTCATTCTGTGTTCATCCAAGAAAATATCTCTGTTGTGTTACCATATTTTAAACTAAGATCATCACCTGCAACTTAAATCTCCAACTTCTCTCCTATAATAATACCACCACTTAGATTAAACGAAAATTAAACGAAAACAAATCAATTTGACATAATAAAACTCATCCATTAATCTTGAAGAAATGTAACGTAGCTCTATAATATCCACTATCTTTATTTTCGCAAAAGTTTATAGTGATGCAATAGCTCCTGAAAAATGGAAACTAGCGAATCCAACACCGATTTTTAATGGTGGTAGTAAATTAGATCTAACAAATTATCGGTCAATTTATTTATTACGTCAGTTGTTTGTAGAACTTTTGAAAGAATGTTTCGAGATAAAATAATAAAATATAATCAATAAAAATCAACAAGGTTTTCCTTCATTACCTTCTAAATCATGTATAACCAACTTACTTCTTAGAAACAATCGATGAAATAACGAACCATCTAAACAATTAGACTTCAGTAGATGTTACATAGTTTGACTTAGCAAAAGCCTTTAATAAAGTTTCACACCTAAAATTAATACACAAGATAAAAAATAATAGCTTTTCAAAAAAAATTGGTTAAATGGTTTCACACTTTCTTATCAAATAGAAGACTTATTATAATACTTATGTATTATAATAAGTTTACTGAATGCATACTTATGTATGCTAATAAGGTTTCCAGGAATGTAAAGACTGGGACTACTATGAAAAACAGGTATAAACAGCTGCAACAAAGTATTTTAGGAATTATAATTAGTATATTTAAACAGACCTTTTGAATGTACGGTTAAATTATATTAGTAATGAACTGAAGTGTTAACAGAATTTTTTATTTTTACATATATTTACATGATTTGTATTAACAATTTTTTATACATATGTTGGTGCATGTCTTAAAAACTGTGTTTCTCAAAAGACTTGCTCAAATAGTTTTGTGTTATAAGCAGATAAAAGAAGATGTCATGAATCTAAAACACAGTTTAATATTAAAAAAACATCATTAGTCTATTTCTTTAATTTTCATGAAAGGTTATTTTTGCAATACTTGAAAGTAAAATATTTTAATTAAAAAATATTAAAAAATTTTTTTAATTTTAAAATAGTAAGAACTTATTTAAACAAGTTCAAATTATTAAAAAACTCATGGAACTTAATAAAGTGAAACAGCATTATTATTATTTTTTGCTTTTGTTGTTGCTTAATATGCCGAATTGGTTCTTCAAAGCTACAAGAAAAACATCCTCTTTTAGAGCAAACCACTATTGAGAAAAAACAAAAGTACGTATCAGAAAATGCCTCAGCCCTTTATCGAAAGGTTTGCCCCAACAATGCTCTCAAATAATGTTAAGAAAAAACATTCAATCTTTAGCAGCAAAATAGCATATATATTGAAACAAAGTCTTGACTATAAAGAAGTAACACTAGATAGATTTCAAGAAGTATATTTTTGACAAGTTTCTAATTTCTTTGAAAGCGAATATTTTGAAAGTTTTGCACAAACCTAATAAACAAAGTTTATTGTAACTATAAAATATGTATATTTTGGTTTTAGGTCAAAGTAGTGCGTAGACACCATCAAGTGCTTCGAAGTTGACCCTTGTAAATGTACAATTAAATACAGGCCTGTCGAACAACGGATTAAAGAAACTTAAAAGAACTTTAAACGCCGTCTTCTAACACATCAAGGATTTCATCAGTGAAAAAAGACCCCCTTCGGGCCCTGTAACGAACAAACGTCAAAACTTCTCATAAAGATTTTTATCAACATTGGTCGAAGTATAAGCAAAATAATAATCATCCAGATTACAATGAAAAATTTTTGCGCTGCATAATTGATCTAAACTAATTCCATTAGATCAGACTTAGATCAGCTTAGATCATAATTGATCTAAACTGATCTAAGCATCTTTAAAGAAAATCATTTGAGTTATTAGAAATTAGGTTGCTGAAATTAATATTTTACGGCTAATAATGAATATTTTCACCATCTTTAAAAGTAGTAATATAGAGTATTTGAATTAAAAGAGTCCAATGAGCTATTTATTAATAATCTTTTGGTGGAGAAAATCAAAAAACTTTTCTTAAAATGTAATTGGATATTTGATGGTAATACAATGTAAAAAATAGGGTTTAAATAGTTTTTATTTCATTTTAAAAGTAAAAGTATTTAAGGAGATCAATAAAAAATATTATGAGAGATCTACTTTTTTTTTTTACTAACTGGTAGCCCTTTGACAAGATATTTCACTTTTTTTTAGTTTTTTATTTTGGCAGCAGTTTATACCTAAGGAAATGTTGGTATATTCAAGCGAAGCATACATGGCACGTCAACGCAGGGGAGGCTAGGGAGTCATGTCCTTCTTTTTTTTTTTTATTCATCTACTTTTTTTTTGCTATAACCTTTTGTTTTAGAAATAAAGGCAATTATCTTAGAAATCATGGATTTTATTTTAGAAATTGAGAGGTTGACCCCCTCCATCTTACTATTTTTATTTACAAGGCACATATATGTGGAACCATAGACGTTAAGCTGCAAAATAAAAATAATAAAAGCACCTCCAACATATTAGAGCACCAGGAACCATAAAAAAATTAGCATTTTTTATCTTTCAAAAACAGTCTATTATAAAAAGAACATCATTTTGCAAGTATAATTGAACAACATATATCCCAAAATATTATTCTAAATGCAAAACTTTTGAATTGTAGATGTGATGTTTTTGCTAAAACTAGCTAGTGAAGGTTTATCAATTCGATCTGTGGTGGAAGTTGACTGTCTACATGGGGGTAGGGGAAGAAGTGGTACCAAATATTCACTATCCGAAGAGTCAGAACTAGAATTTTTTTGATCGATTAATTGGTGAGTTTTTCTAATTCTTGATTTTCGAGTTTTCTTTTATTTTCTTTTTCTCAATTGTAATGTCAGGACTCCTAAAATTGCAAACAAAATACTAATAAAATTGTAATATAAATACAATAACAACGAATAAAAAATTTCAACTAAAGAAATGTAATTTTCCTTTATAATCTTAGCATTTTAAAAACATACAATAAATATGATATACTTTTGCATTGTGTTTGCAGTTTTTTACTCTTTAAATCATGTTATATTTCTGAACAACTTGAAGAAAAATCCGTGTAGTGCAAAAATTCAGCCTCTGTCTTTTTCATCTTTTCATAGTCTAGAAAATTATAATTTGCAGAAAAACAATCTTATAATCAAAACTTTACAAAAACATACAAAAATTAAATAACTACACTTTTCAATATTCTTATATAAGGATAAAGAGGCCAGTCTTTGTGATTAGAATCTGGTAACTTTTTCATTTTTGATCATTGTGAAGCACCAATTCCCTGAGGCTAATAACATGTAGCCAAAAAAAGTACGTTAAAACAAATAACAGCAGTAAAATATGAGGCCTGATTTTCAATTGGTAAACTAAAGAGCTTTTGTTAAAAATCCAGATAGCTATCAAATTAAATTTGCCTTTTGATCTTAAAGATGAAGAAGGAAAATGGTATAATATTTGAAATTTCATTTTTATTTAATAAATAAAAAATCTACAAGTACATCTTTATATTTTCATGCTGATTTAATATTTTATTGTTTGAACCACGGATTCTTTGTTTCTGAGACAAGTGCGCTACCACTACGCTTATATTATCAGCCGTGGCGCAGTGGATAATATAAGCGTACTTAATATAAGCAAATATTGCTTGGAGCAGTACTACTAAAGGAAACTAGAAACACTCTATAGAAAACAAAAACATGCTTTGAGAATAATGAATTTTAAAAATAAAAGCGTACATGCAAAACCACTTTTAAAAATTAAGAATATTTATAAATTATACGAGTTAAACATATATAAAATTTTATGTATTATGTACAAAAGTAAATTCCAACAATGTCCTTAAATGTTTTATGATCTCTATGAAATAAAACCTAACTTTAAATATACCTAACGAACAACAGGCTTTTTTATTAAACCTTATGCAAAACTAAACAAATTCAATTTAAAATTACATATTGTGCTCCTTATATCTGGAATAAATTCTTAGCAAAACATAATAATATAACAAAACATAATAATATAAAAAAGTATAATTTGCTTTCAAATATTAATTAAAAAGAATATTTTAGAGTATACAAATCTTACTAGTGATTTCTTTTAAATTAATTTTCTTTTTTTATTTAATTATGACTTTAATAATTTTTTGCTCATAATAACATTTTATTTATGTTTGATTAATGCAGGAAGCTTCTTAAAAATGTGGATATGCTGCTACAACTTGCTGAAACAAACGTAGTTTCCAATATTGTGTGCATAATTGAAGCATTCAAAAACTTCAATTTAGTTGTCAAGGCTTGCTTTGGATACATCCTTTAGCCAGATTTCGCTGAAAAAATTGAAAATTTCAAAAAGTGTTACCTAATCATAACTGGTGCGAAATTCCAAAATTCATGCCATATTTTACCACATCAAGGATTTCATCAGTCACAAAGGATCCCCCTTGGGGCCCTATAGTGAACAAACTGTCGAAACTTCTCATCGAGATTTTTATCAACATTGGTCGAGGTATGAGCTAAATAATAATCATTCAGAGTACAAAGAAAGATTGTTGCGCTGTATAATTGATCTAAACAGTAAGCATCTTTAAAGAACACCATTTGAGTTACTAAAAATTAGGCTGTTAAAATTCATATTTTATAATGAATATTTTCACCATCTTTAAAAGTAGTATTATAGAATATTTGTATTAAAAAAGTACATTTTGCTATTTATTAATAATATTTTGGTCGAGAAAATCAAAAAATCATTTCTAAAAATGTAGTTAGATATTTGATGGTAATACAATTTAAAAAAATGGGGTTCAAGTAGTTTTTACTTCATTTTAAAAGTAAATATATTTAAGGAGGTCAATTCAAATTATTTCAGGAGATCTACTTTTTTTTTTTTTTACAAACTGGTAGTCTTTTGACCACGTTTTGCACTTTTTTTTAGCTTCTTTTTTTTTTTGGCAGGAGTTTATACTTTAGGAAGTGTTGGTATATTCAACCATACAAGGCCATCATCGCCGGGGAGACTAGGGAGCCATGGCCTTCTCAATTTTTTTTTGCGAGGACCTTTAGTTTTAGAAGTATAGGCAATTATTTTAGAAGTTATGGATTTTGTTTTAGAAATTGAGGGGTTGACCCCCTCCACTTTAAAGGCCGTGTCGACACTATTATCATAAGACTATTTAAATCACGCTTTAAATAGAAAATCACTAGTTTAGTCTATAAAATGAAAACTGTAGATGTACCGATAAAATAATTATAACAAAAATTGTTGGTATTACATAGTAGAACACTCATGTAATCGTTATTTTAAATACAGTGACCGAATTTCAAAGTAATCGGTAACGTTTTGTGGTGTAAGTAGCAAAAAACTGACAAAACTTCAACTAAAACTGCAATAAATTTTACACCAGTCATCCAATAGGGCTACATTTTTGTCCCGAGCTTGGTGTGACTATTAGCTACATTTGCACAAACTTTTATCAAATTGTATTGACTGGTTCAAATTTTTCAAGTGTTTTCATTGGCACACTAAGAAGTCAAAATTTGATTTAATTTGAATATTCAAATTAAATTATTTTCCGCGGACAAAATTAAATGATTTCAAAGTTTGCATCACAGGGTACCATAATGTGTACACTAATTTTACGTATAAGTGGCGTTCTTAGGACAGCTAGGTAGGCATTATAAGAATCCGTGCTAATCGTGTGAAATTGTAGTTGAATTGCTTATTTTAATTTTAATCCAAATAATATTTCTATATAATGTTTCTATAATAACAAGTCTTTTTTCTGACATAAAGCCACACCACTAATGCCACACTGATATTAAATTTAATACAAACCTATGTATTTTTACAGATAACTGTAAACAATTTGTTTTAACCCGCGTACTCTCTGAGCTTAAATATGAGAATTCATAACTTGCTGGTTAAAGAAAGTAGTGAAATTAGAAAATTGATATTCATTAAAGGAATTAAATTATACTTTTCATGTTCATATAATAAAGGACTAAATGATATAAAAATCAACAATAAAATCATGACTATTTTCAGTATTAAAAACGTTAATGCTTCATTTTGTATTTGCATCAAACTATTAAAGAGTTTACAACTTTCTTTGCTATGATTAATATACATATTGCATTTATGGTAATGTTATTTTCATTCTTTTTGACAAAAAAATCTAAAAAATGTAAACTTTTTTTTATTATTTTATTTCGAAAGCTTTGTTTTTCTTTTATCTTTTTTCTAAGTTTGTCATCGAATCTTTAGTTATTTCTAATTCTTTTTTGGTTTTGTTTGTTACATCAGCTGGCAAACGTTCCAGGTTGCCAAGGTTGCCAAGAGGTTGCCAAGGTTGCAAGGATAAGTTTCATTTTTTTTTGAGATACTTTGTTATTATTAATTATTTTTTTATTGTTAACTTTGTAAAGTAAATAACTGTTTCTTTAAAGGCTAATATCATATTTTATATGTGTATTTACTTGTTTTGTGCGATTCTGCATATAAAGAACCATGACCTATTAATAAATGCGCGCGCGCATAAAATTTTCGAAACTTTGAACACGCGTATTGTAAAATCTATTTATAGATATGAAACCCTTAGCTAAGTAATGCGCAAAAAATATGAAAAACAATTATAGAAATAATCCATATATTTCACTACAATTTTTTTTAAGTTCTCGTGGATAACTAGCTGAGATTAAGTTTTTTTCGTCAAAAGCCCTGTAATTAATACAATTTTTTTTTTTTTTTTTCTAAAACAATTTTATAAAAACTTCTTTTTCTTATCTTCTTTTTCAAAAAACCATTAGAAAAAGATGTTCACCATATGCGACGTCTTAGCATATTAAGATAAGAGAAAGATTCCAATAAAATCTATGAATTATTTTAAATATTAAGTTTTATACAAATAAAAGTATATTAGATATTAAAAAATATAAATCATTAGCGGACGTTTTTGAAAGAAGACAGCAAAGACAGATAAGATTTGTTATTAGTATTTATAAAAGTATTTTATATAATTGGCTTTTTTATGGAAAATGTATGGCACTTTTTAGGCTTATATATATATATATATATATATATATATATATATATATATATATATATATATATATATATATATATATATATATATATATATATATATATATATATATATATATATATACATATACATATATATATATATATATATATATATATTTATTTATTTTATTTTTATAAGTCAAGATCTTTTCTCAATTGTATATCACGTAATATGCGTTACTTATAGTCTTGTACGTAGTCATCTTTTGTACGTAAATATTGTATAGGCCAGCACCCATAAAACCAAATGGCTAGAATAAAAAAATCTAAAAAGCCATGCATGCAAAGCAGTTAATTATTTAAATAGGTTAGTAAACCGACCCCAGTGATGTTTCAAGACATTAAGAACCTTAACACATTCCAAATATTAATCTTTATGCATAAGTATAAAAAGAATATTCTACCAAGCTTTTTTTCAGGTATTTTATTAATATCATTTTCTCAAAAGTATAATCTATAATTCACCTAAAATTAAATCACAGCAGTCAAGTTTTCTAATTGCAAACCGTACTCTTTATCAAAAGTTTTTCTAACACTTTATAATGTCCTTGATGAAAAAGTTTTCAGATGTTTGACATTTTTTTCATATTTAATCTTTTCTTTTAGCCCAAACTTACAGACATCTGCTTAGTGATGGTTTCACAATGTTATATTTTGGCCCTTTTTTTTTCATTGTAAAAAGAATCTTTTTATCATTTAAATAGTGATTGTATTTGTAAAACATATGTTGACAATACGAATATTAGGATTTTCAGTCAAGTAATATAAGACAAGACTTTTTGATAAAAAAAAATGGCGTGGAATTATTATTATAAATAGGCTATAGAAATATTTCTAAAGTAACAAAAATAATGCGTGATAATCAGTGAAAGCCTAATTTACTTATTTTTTTTTATAAATAAATCCCTTGCCAAAGAAAACTTTTTAAATTGAAAAAATTCAATTATTAAATCTAATAGCAATTTCGGTGTCTGAATTAAAATAAGTTCAATAAACGCTTGTGAGTTATTTAAAATAGCCATTTGACATGAGCTTTTGCTAACTAATTGATAACTTTTGCTTGTTTAGAAATTTGAGGTGTTTAGGGAAAACATTTATGTTTTTAGATAAATAATTTTTAAAAAGTTCATCACAATTTTAATTAAAATAAAATATACATACAATTTACCTATCATTTATCTCTATTTTTAATATATTTTAATGTTTTGCTCATAATTAAAAAAAATAATAATTTAAAACACACACAAACACGCGCACGCTAACAACCTTACACACACAATTACACACACGCGCGCGAAGGCTTGTTATCTTTTTTAAAAATATAAAAAAATATAACAAAGATGTCTACTGAATACACCATAGTTTTTTTTATTATCTTTTTTTTTTTTTTTTTTTTTTTTTATTCTGCCTTATAAATCTTTTATAAGCAATTGATTATAGTTTAAAATTTAAAATCTTAAGGTGAAGGCTTAACTCGATGATTTTTCTCATGATGACTTAACTCGATGACTTTTCTCATGATGACTTAACTCGATGACTTTTCTCATGATGACTTAACTCGATGACTTTTCTCATGATGACTTAACTCGATGACTTTTCTAATGATGACTAAACTCGATGACTTTTCTCATGATGACAAAACTCGATGACTTTTCTCATGATGACTAAACTCGATGACTTTTCTCATGATGACTTAACTCGATGACTTTTCATATAAAAGTTCCTAATAATTATTCAAGGTAATTAATAAACTATTACATATTTTTTTTTCTAATAAATTTGAAAAGTTAAATGTTAAAACAAATTTAAATAATTCAATTTGAATTTGATTACTGAAAAATTTAATGAACAGCTTAGTCACAACTGGTCAATAATAAGAAAATAAAACAATTTTAATAAATAAGTGTTAAGTAACAATTGTCTAGTTTTATGGTTTTATAAAAATTCATACAAAAATAATTTAACAAAAAGAATAATGAATATAACTAAATATTTTGAATATAATCAATTTATAATATATATATATATATATATATATATATATATATATATATATATATATATATATATATATATATATATATATATATATATATATATATTAGTGATGTGCCGGGTACCCGGTTCGGACCCAGGGACCCGGCAATTCGGCTGTTTAACCGGGTACCCGGTATCAGCCATTTTTTTGCAGTACCCTGCACCGGGTATCTTCAAGCTGATTTTTTCTTAAATTTAAACTTTTATTAAATTTAAACCGGTTTTTTCAGGCGGGTACCCGGAATCGGAGACTTATATATATATATATATATATATATATATATATATATATATATATATATATATATATATATATATATATATATATATATATATATATATATATATATATATATATATATATCTATATAAGTCTCCGATTACCCGGGTACCCGGAATCGGAGATATATATATATATATATATATATATATATATATATATATATATATATATATATATATCTATATATATATATATATATATATATATATATATATGTATATAAATAAAGTGTAATTAAATAGAAAAATACAACTTTATAATGGAACTAAAAGTTTCATGCCTATCGGCAATCTTCAGCCATATATATTATACAAATCAAGAAAAAACCGTTTAAAAAATACAAAATACAAAAAAAGCAGTAGAATGAGTTCCGACGTCAAAACAAAACGAATAAAAAAACGAATAAAAAAGAAGCATAGTTGTAAAACTGCTAATCACCAGTGTCAAATTGGGCAAGAAGAAATTTGTTTTTATGCCGGCACTTAGATAATATTTCACTCTTTTTATTTAACAAATTTGGGTATTTGAAAAATAAAATTTCGTACTTTTCGTTTATGCATAAGTTACATCGTTTTGTTACAGGGTTATAGGCATCGCACTGTTTAATTATTTTCCACCTAACAACCGGGTTTAAGTTTTCATCTTTTAATCTCCAAACCTCCTTTGACAATTCAGCGTCATTTTTGTATTTGGGAATTTTAAAAGATTTAATGTGATTAGCATATCTAATTTTAAAAGATGTTTCGCTTATGCCAATGCAAAGTTTATTGATGGGAGATTGAACAAGATTGTTTGAGCATACATTAGCTTGATATACTATATTTTTTGTTAAGCATTGGTTTGATAAAGGGCAGGTGTTTTTTTCTATGCAATTGCAATTATTTTCAGCTGATTCTTTCTTGTTGTTTATAACATGGCGATTGTGGGCGTTTAAAACGGATTTCATATTAGGCATACAGCTATAACTTACTTTTAATGTGTTTCTGTTAAAAATTTTGTGCAACTTGTGATTTTTAGGGAAGTGCTTATCAATTAATGTTAAAAATATTTTTCCTATATTCGTGCTGACGTTTTTGCTAAAAGGCGGGTTGAACCAAATGATGTTACGTTTACGGTTCTTAGTGTGAGATAATATTAAGTTAGGTTGGTAAGAAAGATTGTAATTAAAACCGGACTTTTTTAATGCTTCATTATACATTGGAGTGGATTTTTGAAAGATTTCCTCGCTTGACGAATTTGCTGATAATCTTAATTCAATAGAATGTGGGAGTTGCTTTAAAATACTGGATGGGTGGTTTGATTCAGCATGAATGTAATTTAAAGAGTTTCCGGGTTTAGAGTAAGGTTGGTAGGTGTGGTTGTTGAGGTTTAATGTAATGTCCAGATAATTTACGATTTTTATGTTGCACTGTGTTGATATCAGAAGATCGTTCGATTTAAATATTTTAACAAAATGTTTTAGTAGTAGAAGAAGGAGAGTTCTGGGGCATTTTCATTTTCAACCCTATTTTCAACCATAAATTAATATTAATATAGGGTTCAATGTTAACCATGTTGTATATAAATTATTTCAACAAGAAATAATTTTTTATTTTAAAAAATTGATTTTTTAAAATAAGTGTTAATTTTTATTTCTTGTTATGAAATGTTATGAAAAATTCTTGCATGACGTCATAGGTCACGTGATTTTCTTGCTTCTTATTTTTCTTTATATCCTAATTCATATAAATATTTTAACATTTCAAGGTGACCATTTTCTGCAGCTTTATCTATTGCATCTTTTGTTCCTTTATACCCTAATTCATGTAAATATTTTACTACTTCAATGTGACCATTTCTAGCAGCTTTATCTACTGCATCTTCTGTACCTTTATATCCTAATTCATGTAAATATTTTAATATTTCAAGATGACCATTTTTAGCAACACAATCAATTGTCCAATCGTAACATTCATACTCTAATTCATGTAAATATTTTAATATTTCAAAGTGGTTATTTATAGCAGCATAACTAATTGCTAATTTATCACCTTTATATCCTATTTCAAGTAAATATTTTACTACTTCAAAGTGACCGTTTATAGCAGCAGAACTAATTGCACATTTTTCATATTTATACCTAAATTTATATAATTGTTGCTCTAATTCAAAGTCATAATTTTCAGTAGCATAATTAATTGCTAATTCTTCATAATAATACTTTAATTTATGCAAATATTTTACTTGTTCAAGGTTACCATTTTCTATAGCGCGATTAATTGCTTTTAATATTTTAATAACATTGTTTTTATTTTTTTTTTTTTTCTTCGTCTTCCATTCTTTTTTATATACACAAGAAAATTATTTAATTCATTTTCAAAATTTTTTTATTTTTAATACGCATGCGCTTTAATGAATGGAAATATTCAAGGATATGTAATTGACAATTAGCAGTAGCACAAATAAAAGATAAATCATTTAATTTATAACCTAACAATATTAAATATTTAATTATTTCAAGATGACCATTTTTAGCAGCATCATTAATTGCCCATTTGTCTCCTCTATACCCTAATTCATGTAAATATTTAATTACTTCAAGATGACCATTTCCAGCAGCATTTTCAAAAGCAACTTCTGTACCTTTATACCCTAATTCATGTAAATATTTAATTACTTCAAGATGACCATTTTTAGCAGCATCATTAATTGCCTGTTTGTCTCCTCTATACCCTAATTCATGTAAATATTTAATTACTTCAAGATGACCATTTCCAGCAGCAATATTAATTGCACATTCGTCTCCTCTATACCCTAATTCATGTAAATACTTTACTAATTCAATGTTATTATTTCTTACAGCAGAATAAAATTCCCATTTGCCACATTTATATCCTAATTCATGTAAATACTTTACTAATTCAATGTTATTATTTTTTACAGCATCATCAATTGCCCATCTGCCACATTTATATCCTAATTCATGTAAATACTTTACTAATTCAATGTTATTATTTTTTACAGCATCATCAATTGCCCATGAATTACATTTATATCCTAATTCATGTAAATACTTTACTAATTCAATGTTATTATTTTTTACAGCATAAGTAATTGTCCATTCTGTTACTCTATATCCTAATGAATGTAAATATTTTACAACTTCAAGTCGTTTTTTTTTTTTTTTATCATCTTCATTATCTTCATTATCATATTCAGTAGTTTCTGTAATTTCAGTAGTTACTGTAGTTACTGTACTAACTTCTTCTTCATCTTCATCATCTTCATCATCTTCATTATCTTCATCATCTTCATCATCTTCTTCATCTTCATTATCTTCTTCATCTTCATCATCTTCTTCATCTTCATTATCTTCATCATCTTCTTCAGTCATTTCAATATCATCACTATATTCAGTAGTTTCTGTAATTTCAGTAACTTCAGTAGTAACTGTAGTAACTTCTTCATCTTCAGTCATTTCAATATCATGAATATTAATAATATTTAATTTTTCTTCTATTAATCTTAATCTTTGTTCTATTGATTTTAAAAATGAATTTTGCATTTCGTTTTCCATTCTTTTATATACATAAGAAAATTATTTAACTCATTTTTAATTTTTTTTGATTTAAAATATTTTTACAAATAATAAAAATAAAAATGAATGATGATGAGATTAATGAAATATCTGAATTTCAAAAAGAATTTAAACTTTTTGAAGAAATATTAAAATTTGAATTTAAAGAATCAGATTCTGAAGATGACACTTATTATACATCTGATGAAGCTACTTATTTTACATCTGATGATGAAGATGAAGTTAAAAAAAAACCTATAGTTCCAATTCCTTTAAAAACAGTTCAAATCATGGAACTGCATAAAGATAAGCTGAAATGGATTAATTATGTTCCAACTTATAATGTTATTAATGATGATTATCCTGCTATAGATAATACTTCTTTTAAAAAACATTACAAAAAAAGAAAATTTAGTTTTGCAAAACCATTTAATGTAGATATTAATTTTACTGAAGACGGAAAACCTTCAACAATTCATTTTGTAGAGAAACTACCCATTTTCTGTAAAAATATTTTAAATGATAATTATTGTCCTTTTGGAAGAAAATGTAAATACAATCATGATATTCCTTATTGTAATACTGTAAAGGAAAGACTAATATGCACTAAATCTTCATGTCAATATAGACATATTCATATTTGCTATGATTATCCTAAATGTAGGAATAAAGAGTGTGTATTATTTCATCCTAAAAAGTCAGAATTATCTAAATTAAGAAAAGCTAAAACTAAATTATGCAAATATATTCTTGATAAAAAAGAATGTAAAAATATAAATTGCAAATATGCTCATTCTTTTAAAGAAATTGAAGAAAATGTAGAAATTTGTCATTATACTCCATGTAAATTAGTAGATAGTAAATTAAAGAAAAATAAAAAAGGAGAAAAAATATTATTATATAAAAATATTAATGATAATAAAAAGTGTAATTTTTTACATCAAGGTGAAAGCATTTTAAATTATATTGCTAGAACTTTAAAAACAAAATAGATATGAGGATTAAAGAGTGATTTAAAAAAATCTTTACATTTTAAAAATGTATAATAGTAGAATGTTTTTATATTATGAAAAGCATGAACAATATAGAATAACTTTTAATATTAATTCAGATTTAGAACATAGAGCAATAAATGATAGACATATTAAAGTATTCGCACAAGAAGATTTTACAGTAAAATCAAATTCATATGAAAACATTTCTTTAATGTGTGGAGTTGAAATAGATAAAGGACATGTAATGATTTCACTTGCAGAAAATTATAAACCATCACTAAATTTACTAAATTCTGTTGTAATAGAGTCTACTGATGATATTAAAATAACTTTATATAATTACGATAAAAAAGATATAAACATAAAAAAAGGAGATTTGTTATGTTGTATATCAACTTATAATGGTGTTTTAAATGCAAATTATATATCACATAGAGATGCTTTAGAACCTGTTAAAGAAGAACAAGTTAGACCACATAATGACTCAGGAACTAAACAGAAAAGTGATAAAGAATCTGTAAAATCTTTATTATTAAGTATAGGAGAAGTAATTAAAGAAACTATATATGATGAAGATAAAACTATATTTGATTTTGGTAAAAAGTGATTTAGCGAAGCATTGATCACAAAAGTGATTTAAAACAAATTTTTCTTTATAGAAAAAAGAAATGCTATGTAATAATGGATATAATAATGAATGTAAGCAGCTTTATCCAGATCTTAACCAGTTTTCAGAAAATCCATCTGCACCACCACAATCTATAGATCAGAGATATCGATTAGATAAGATAAGTGAAATTCAAAATAAAATGGAATGTGAAAGAAATAGAAGAGCTATGCTAAGTAAAAAATATCACAGAGCTGTAAGAATAATTTCAGCAATCGATAATTCATTACTTGCAACTACTTTGACACTTGGAGCTGTTGGTATTGGTTTTTTAACAACAATAGTTGGAACACCAGTAGCTATCGCATGTGAAGGTGCAGCATTAGGTATGGGTGTATTATCATTAATAGGATCACAAGCTATTAAAAAATTAGCAATAAAAGCAGAAAAGCATGAAAAGATTAAAGCACTAGCTGATGCAAAACTAAATACAATAAGTAGTCTTATTTCTAAAGCTATATCAGATCAATATATTGATGATGTAGAATTTAATATGATACTTTCAGAACTTGAAAAGTTTCAAGCTATGACTGAACAAATTAGAACAAAATCCAAAAATAATATAGATGAACAGACTAAAGAGTCACTCATTAATCAAGGTAAAGAGAAAGCAATGAAAGAAGCTATGGAATTGCTAAATATGAGATTTAACAAAAATCAGAATATAGGAGTGATGAATAATACTCTTAAGAATTAAATAAAAAAAACATATATTTTATATTACTTGATCATATATTATGTATTATTTGAACATATATTATGTATTACAAACATAATATATGTTGATTTAGATCTTTTTAGGGATCTGGGGATCATAGAGTGATTTAAAAAAATTATTGCTTATATAAAAATGTATGCAAAAGCTATAGATATTGATGCAAGATTAAAAATAGCAAAAGAACTTGCTAGTTTAAAGAAAAGTATATATCAAGATTCTATTAATGAAAAGTTAGGCTATGATGCTTTACAGACTAACTTGGAAAAGTTGTACAAACCAATAATTGATAGTCAATCTGGAATAAAAGAAGGTATATCTAAATTAGAAAATAAAGCTGATCAAATAGCTAATACTTTTTCAAGTTATCCTGCTTTACTAGATTCTGAAACTAAATCAATCATGCCACCTGAAGTTGTAGATAAAATGTCATTAGGACCTATCGCAGCAGAATATCTAAAGTTATATACTGCTAAAAATAGTAAAAAAGTATCAGATGATATATTCAGTATACATTACAATGAAGGTGATAAAAAATTTTACATTGGTAAAAAACCAATAACTATTGAAGGTAATGATATAACTATTGAAGGTAAAAAATACAATGGTACACCCGGTCTTTGGGAAATCATAGTAAAATCTCATCCTGTTAGATATACTAACGATGATCGTAATAAGTATAAAGAAATTTTAAATCAAACAGATGCAATTCGCTCTGATTTAAATTCAGCTAAACCAAGATCATCTAAAAGTTATAAGTACGCTAATGTAATAAAACCTATTTGGGAAGAGATGATTGGAAAGTCTGGAAAAGGAGTTGTCATTCTTCCTAGTGATCCAAATGCACTATTTGATATGCTTAAATTACGCTTAGCTGGTTTACAAGCAGGAAATACTGGAACAAGAAATGAGATTGTTGCTATTTGTGATGAGTTGTTACGACAGGGTCAAATAGACGATGATGAGTATAAAGCATTACAGAAAGCAATAACTTAAAGTGAATTAAAAAAATTATTTTATATATAAAAAATGACAAAATACTATGATACTCTTATCAATCTTTCAGATACTCAGAAAGAGAAAATTAAAAAAGCAATTGAATCTGATACTAATGCTATTATAAAACTATCATATGAAGATCTAAATGGTAAACATAAAATAGCTTTAACAGATTCACAAAGAAACAGAATGAAAGCAGCATATTTAAAAAATACTGGCATAACACTTTCACTGAGTAGAGCACAACTTAAACATAATGTTAAAGTAGATGGTGGATTTTTACCTATGCTAGGATTAGCTGGATTAATTGGAAGTGTAATTGCAAAAGCTGCTCCGGTTATAGCAACAGCAGCATTAACAGGAGTAGGTGCAGCTGCTGGACATGCTATAGTTAATAAAATTGCTGGAAATGGTATTATTTATGGAAAAAAGAATGGTTATGGATATAAAATTAGAAAAGTAGGAAAAGGAGTATTTTTAAACCCATGGAATGGTAGTTATAATTATTTAGACAGATATTATTCAAAAAATGGAAATGAATATTCATCAGTAGGTAGAGGTTTGTTATTAGGAGAGAATTCTCCATTTAAGAATATACCATTATTAGGTCTTCTTCTTTAGATCACTTCGTGATCCAGGCTTCGCTAAGTTCTGAAAGAACCAATGCTTTGCTAAATCTTATAATATATATTTTTTAAAAAATATATATTTATCGATTCCACAATGAAGTTGGATAATAAAATAAATCTAATCCACTTCTATACTTTCCATTTAATAAATCAGAAGACAAATCTATAACAACAAATCCATGCTTTTTTGACCAAGCTTCATTTCAAAACTTTTTAAACTCATCTAATTTCATATCATTTGAAACATGGTCATTATAAATATGATTTACATTTTTAGAATCTTGTTTAAACAAGCATATAAAATTTGCATTTTCTCTTATCGTTCTCCTAGGCAACTCAAAATAATTTTGTGCCAAGTAGAAACAATCTACATTGCTATGTCTTCCTCTTATATAGTACTTTTCACACTTGTTTTGTTTTGTTAATTGTAAATCATCAAATATCATTAAATTATTTCTAATACTGTTAAGATTTTCAGGTTCTGGTACATCCTCTGCTGTTTCAAAAAATTGACACTCTATATCTGTTTTATCTTTTAAATCTCTTGAAATGTTTTTAATAACAAACTCTGGATTTACATTGTTTTTATTTATTTGATCTTGCAACTCAAATAGTTTAAGAATAACTTCTTTTGGTAATTTATTTTCAAAAGAATTTTTTAATATTTTGTATTCAGGTTGAAAAAGAGATTTTCCAAAAACTTGTAAATTATTATAGTCTAACCAACCAGGTCTTAATAGCAAGTTTAATAATAATGTTGTTTTTCCACATCCTGATTTTCCAACAATAATCCCTCTTATACTTTTAGGCAATAACTCATTATTTTGACGTTTACTTTTATTTACATTCCATGATAAATCTATAATTTCCATTTTTTATTTACGAAAAGTATTTTTTAAATTAAATAAATTAAAATACATATATAAAAAATGTATTGCGTTAAATGTAAAAACAAAACAGATACACTCAACTTACAACATGCTGTGAGTAAAAACAAAAGAAATATGCAATGTGGAAATTGTGCAATCTGCGGAACAAGAAAATGTCAATTTACAAAAGGAACTGAAAGAGCTCAAAAAGGAGGTGATTTGGTAGAATCTATTAATAAATTTACAAGTAATAGAAAATTACCTTTGCAAAAGTTTCCAGGTGAAATGCATATACCAGGTATGAACTTTGCAGGACCTGGTACTAATTTAGATGAAAGATTAACTTCTACTGAGATGCCTAAAGAATGGAGCATGCCTGTAGATAGAGTTGATAAAACAGCTTATATTCATGATCTTGCTTATAAACATTTTCCAGATAAAGAGCATAGAAATTTAGCTGATAAAATAATGCTAGAACAAATGGATGCTATACCTAATCCGACACCTCGTGAAAAATTGGAAAGAAAGATTATAAAACCTATCATATCTGCTAAAGTAAGGTTTGGTATGGGAAATAAAGAGTCAATGAGTATTAAAGAATTATGTCAAAAAAACTACCAGCGCAGAGGAAAAAAAGCAAAAACCTGAAATGGACTGATGAACTTGCAAATGAACTTCATAAACCTGTTATAAAACATTTTAGAAAAAGAAAAGTACTTTCAAATGGAATTGATGATATATGGGCTGCTGATTTAGTTGACATGCAATCTTATTCTAAATTTAATAATGGTATAAAATACTTATTAATGGTCATTGATATATTTTCAAAGTATGGATGGATTATTCCACTGAAAAGTAAGACAGGAATTGAAGTTGCTAATGCATTTAATAAAATCTTTAAAGATAGAAAGTGTATGAACTTATGGGTTGATAAAGGTTTAGAATTTTATAATAAGCATGTTAAAGCATTAGGTGTTCATCTCTATTCAACTGAAAATGAAGAAAAAAGCTGTGTAGTTGAACGTTGGAATAGAACAATGAAAGAGAAAATGTTCAAATACTTTTCTGCTAATTCTACTAGAAAATACATTGATGTTTTAGATGAAATGGTAAATCAATACAACAATACAAAGCATTCTTCAATTAAAATGACTCCAGTTGAAGCAAGCAATAAAAAGAATGAAAATAAAGTTTGGCTAAATTTAAATGGTAAAGTGATATCAGAGTCTCCTCATCCCAAGTTTACAATAGGTGATAAAGTAAGAATAATTAAAAAGAAAGGAGCATTTGAAAAAGGATACACACCAAGATGGACTGAAGAAGTATTTACAGTATCACAAATTCAATACACAGATCCACCCACTTATAAAATAACTGATTACAATAATGAAGAAATACAAGGTACTTTTTATGAACAAGAACTTCAAAAAACAAGTCAAGAGATATTTAGAATTGAAAAAGTTATTAAAAAACAAGGTAATAAATCATTAGTAAAGTGGTATGGGTATCCTGATACTTTTAACTCATGGGTTAATAATACAGAATTGAAAAATATTTGACAAAGCCCGGTTCACATAGTGATTTAAATTTTTTTTTACAATTAAAAAAATGAACAACTCAAATGTAAATGTGAATATATGTGTAACAGCTACTTCTGGTAATGCTAATACAAATACTACTGTAACAACAACAACTTCAAACTACAACTCTAGCAAATGATGTAAGATAAAATTTATATATTTTTACAAGAAAATTAAAAAAATTGAAAATGATATAAATAATTTTATTTTATATATAAAAAGAATGTCATATGTAGATATTGAAAATTTTGATGAAGCAAATTTATATGTAAAAGAAATAAAAAAATTTAATAAACCTGTTCAATATCAAAAAATAGTAATTGAATACAAATACTCTAACTTTTCAGAACCTTTAAGAGTAAAAACTCCAAAATCGTTATCATATGGAGTTTGTGAAAATAGAGACATGAAAACAAAAGAACTTACAGGATACTCAATTCCTTTTGTATGTGAAAATGATATATTTATCGCAATTATTGAAGCTATTGAAAAATTTTGTAGAAATAAAGTTATTGAAAATGAAGCAACGTTAAAAAAAGGGGGTATGAAAAGCTTAAATATTAACAACTTGAATATTTTAAAGTATAGAAATGATGATTTTAAGGCATCTCCAGTTATATATGCAAAAATACCAACAGATTATAAAAGTAAAAAGATGGATCAAGTATTCAGAAATAAAAATGACGATATTTTAGGAGAAAGTCTTATTAAAAAAAGATGTGATGTTGTTGGATGCTTAGCAATTGAAGGTATATATATAGGATCAATGATTCAATCTATTCAAGTAAAATTATTAGATGCAGTTGTATCTAAAAATGAGTATAAGATAGAAAGATTTTATATTAAAGATGTAGACTTAGAAAGCGAAGATGAAGAGTAAATATTAATTTTATATATTAGCAAATAATATATAAAAAGAGATTGCAAAACAATCTAGGTCTCTTTGATCTAAATAATTATTATAAATATAAAAATGTATATTGAAATAGAAAAAAATAAACAAAATCCAGTTATAATTAAATTTGACGATATTATTAAACTTGATGAAAATAAAGAGTATGAAATGGCACTTGATAGATTTCAAACTATTCTCTATAGCGATTCAACTAAAAACAAAAAAGTATATATATTAAATAATCTTGTAGATGGAAAAATTGTATCTAATAATGGAAATGCTAAGAAAACGACTGTAATGTATTCATTTATACCTATTATTGTTTCTAAAAATTCAGTTATTAATGAACAACCGATATCTAAGAAATATTTTCCGTTAAAAACAAAATCCATTTCAGAAATGAAAATTGACATCATTGATAACTTTAATAAACCTATAGATTTTAATAATGAAAGTTATACCATAGAATTTCATATAAGAGAGAAAAAAAAGTAGATCCATATATAATTTTTTTTATATTGAAAACAATATAAAAAAATATGACATATATAAAAAATGTCAATAACAATACATATATCTTCAAACGATACTGTTATAAATACTAATATGACAGTACCTATTGAACTAGATGCAGATAAAGAGTATGGAATAGCTCTTAAAAAATTAATGACTTATAATAGTTTTCCAAATATTATTGAAGGATTAAACAATACTATAAATATTACTATAGAAGCTAGTGATAGTCCTGTTTTTCAACAAATTAAGATCCCAACAGGATCCTATGAACTTAGAAATATAAATACAATTGTAACTAAATATGTAATGACTACTCTTAAAGATCAACTTGCTAAATATAAAGAGTCTTTTAAAAATGTACCAAGCACAGATATTGAAAATTATAAAAAAAAACAAAAGTATGATAGTATAAGACTTGATCCTACATCTATTATATTTGAAGCAAATTTTAATACTGAAAGATCACAGATTATTATTAATAAAAATAGCAATATTAGAATACAACTTGATGATGACTCTATAAAAGATCTTTTAGGTTTTAATAATAGAGATCGTGATGGTAATCTTATAACATTTGACTCATCAAAAGTATATATTTCAGATAAAGTAATAGATATAAATCATGTTAATACTATTAATGTAACAAATAGCCTTGTAACAGAATCAATTATAGATGGTACATATTCAAATGTTATATATTCATTTTATCCATCTACGCCAGTGGGTTATAAAATTGTAGAAGTACCGAATAATCCAACTTATTATAGATTATTATCAAAAAAAATTTGGGATATGAAAACAACAATAATGGATCAAGATGGACATATACTTACTTTACAAGGAGAACCAATAAGTATTGAATATGAAATAAAAGAGATTGCATCAAAATGTAAATCAGAACATCTTTTAGAAAGACAAGTATCTCTCTTAGAAGAACAAAATGGACTTTTAAAAAAACAATTAAGATAATACTAGATTCATTTAAAATGAATTAGATCCTAAAGAGATCCAAGAATCACAAAGTGATTTAAAAAAATATAGTATAAATAAAATGTTAGTTATAAATAATAAAGGATATACTCGAAAGTATGTAGTAGGTGGAAGTGGAATATTTACAGATATAAGTAATGTGTATAATCAAGCAAAATCTTCTGATTTTTTTAGAGCATTATCTGGTATGAAAACAATGTTAACTAATCATTTTAATAAAAATGGACCAATAATTAAATAGCAAAGCCAAGATTCATTTAAAATGAATTAAAAAATATATAGTGTAAATAAAATGTTAGTTATAAATAATAAAGGATATACACACAAGTATGAAGTAGGTGGAAGTGGACTATTTACACCTTTTATAAATATGTTTAATAGGCAAGCACTAAGTAATGCATTTAATACATCTCGTATTTTAGCTAGTAGAGCAGCTGCTACAGACTTGGGAAAAATTGCTGTAGATGCAGCAAAGTCAGCAGGGAAAGAACTTGCAACTTCTGCAATATCTACTGCTAAAGAAATTGTAATAAATAAAGGTAAAAAATTAATAGAAAATGTAAATAAATCATCTAAGCTAACACCTGAAAATAAACAAGAACTTAAAAATTTAATAAATACTTTAGATAATAAATTAAATGAAGCAGTGCCAGATATTAGTAAAATCATGATGGGGTCGTCAATAAAAAGTAAACCTGTTAGAATACAAGATTTAGTTAAAAAACATAAAGGCGATGGGCTTAGAATAATATAATTTTATAAATAGCAGAAAGTGATTTAAAAAAATTATATTGCATATATAAAAATGGTAAAATCTGATATATTTAATATTACTGATAAATTGAGATTTGATGAGGAAATTAAAAAATATGAAGAATATGAATTTACACCCTCTGTTAATTCTAATTTAAATTCAGGAGAAATAAGAATTTTTATTGAAAGCAGTGATTCTTTTTATCATCCGCATAACTCCTATTTAGAAATTGAAGGAAGGCTTGTAAAAGCAGATGGGACTGCATATGCAGATGGAGATGCAATAGCACTAGCAAACAATGGTATTATGCATTTGTTTGAAAGAATTGAATATAGATTCTTTGATCAACCTGTTGAAACAATTAATTTTCCAGGTATAGCAACTACAATGCTTGGATTATTAAAATATCCGAATGACTTTCAACAATCAAAAGCATTAAGTCAATTGTGGTATAAAGATAATATAACAACAGCAGATTTAGTTAATAATATAGGATTTTCAGCAAGACAGCAATATATCATTAAAAAACCAACTACAAAAGGTAAATTTGAAGTTAGT
This sequence comes from Hydra vulgaris, assembly GCF_022113875.1. Classification (NCBI taxonomy): domain Eukaryota; kingdom Metazoa; phylum Cnidaria; class Hydrozoa; order Anthoathecata; family Hydridae; genus Hydra; species Hydra vulgaris. The sequence goes on along the minus strand of NC_061165.1, from coordinate 2,823,059 downwards.
ATTCCATTAAGACATATTTTTGGATTTTGTGAAGATTATGATAAAGTTTTTTATGGATTAAAGCATGAACTCTTTCTGTTAAGACAAAGCGATGATACTGCAATTTTTAGAGCTGCTGGTGTAGCTGCAGGAAAAGTAGATATTACAAGAATATCATTAATGATGAAACGTGCAACTCCATCTATGATAAAAGAAAATGAACTTGGTAATATAATACTTAATAAAGAAATACTTGATTTTGGTTTTAGATCAAGGTACTTAAATAAAACTAATGTTGCACAAAATACTTCATTTGACTGGAACTTAGGAATAAAAACTACTGAAAAACCTAGATATATACTTGTTGGTTTTCAAACAAATAGGAGTGGAAATCAAGAACAAAATGCTTCAATATTTGATCATTGTGATTTGAGAAACACGTGGATTAATATTAATAATGAAGAAAGATATCCTGCGACAAATTATAATTTATCATTCCCAAATATGAAAATTAGTAGAGCATATAAAAATGCATCCAATTTTGCTGAAGATTATTATAATATGACTGATCTTATTAGTCTATGTGGTATTACTCCTTCAGACTATAGAGATTTATATCCTATTATGTATTTTGATATGAGTAAACAATCAGAAAAAATGAAAGATAATATTGCATCTATTAATCTTCATGCAGAATTTAATACACCTGTTCCAGCAGGTACTGTAATATATGCTCTCGTCATTTTAGATAGATTAGGAAAACTTACTTCTAATGGAAATAAATTTACGTTTGAATATTAGGTTACTTTGAAACTCAGACTTCGTTAGGTTCTGAAAGAAAAATAATTATTTTAAAAAATATATATGTAATAAAAAATACTATTATTTAAATTATTTGAAAATAATTTAAATAAATTTTCTTTATATATAAAAAAGAATGAGTGATAAAATAAAATATACGAAAAAGTATTTATTAAATTTATTAAAAGATAATAATATACAACAAACATCTAAAGATCCTATGGCATTAGTTATGATTGCTATGGATAATAACTTAATTGATAAAGATTCTGTAAAAACAAATATAATTACTAAAAAACAAAAAAAACCAAAGATTGAAAGAGTTAAAAGAGTTAAAAAAGAAAAAGTAATAAAAGAAAAAAAATCTGCTGAAAGACCAAAATTTCTTCCAACAAAAGAAAAAAAAGAAAGAGATCCTAAATATGATTATCTCACAACAATTAGAACAGATCCATGGGGAATTAAACTTACTAATATAGAAACTGGTGAAGTTAAAAATTACAAATCATTTTATGACTATAATAAAAAAGAAAAGCGCTCTAAAACTTATATTTTTAGTAGAAATGGGAAGATTGTAGATGGAGTAAAAATTGAAATAATTAGAGCAAGTAAAGAAAAAGATGCATTATCACAAAAATAAAATAGATAATGAAAAAATAATTATTTTTATAGACTTTTTCTATAAAAATATAAAAAGAAATCGTTTTTTTTTGTATTATTTAATTTTCTTCACATAAAAAAATAAAAAATTGAAAATGATATAAATAATTTTCTTGTATATATAAAAATGGCAAATAGAAGCGTAAAAGAATTAAAACAAATCGCAAGAAATCGAAAAATTAAATATTATTATAGAATGGGAAAAGCAGATCTCATTAGAGCAATTGATCAAGCAACTCCTATATTAGATATGCCTATTCCAAATAATATTACACAAAATACTTTAGCACCTACACAATATGTTCCAGTTAGTTATATTAATACCATTAAGAACAAAGTGAGTTCATTATCTAATTGGATTATGGATTTTGTTCCTGTACACCTTAAAAAGACTGCAAATGATAAAATTAAATCAGTAAAGTCTGCTGTTTCTGATTTATATGGTTTAATTATAAGTAAAAAACCAATAATAGAATTTAAATTAACACAATCATCTCTTAAAAATGTAACTAAACAATTTTCAGCTGAAGGTGTTAAAGGATATGATGCTTTGTCCTTTATGAAATCAGCTAAAAATAATGTATTAAATATTTTAAATAGTAATAAAGAAACAAAAATCTATATTGTTCTTTCATGTGAAATGGAGCGTACTGATCTTAAAACAGGAGAAACTATAACAACTATTGCATCCTTTTCAACAAAAGCAGAAGTCGTATTAGAATCAACAGATTTAAATGAACTTTATGAAAGAGCTCAACAAAAAATTTTAGAATCCTTGTCAGCATTTCAACAACTAGGATCAAGTTGGAGATTTGTATCAGTTAAAAAGATGGATATAAATATCATTGAATATAAGCCTATTAAAGGTAAATCTTACATTCCTCTTCCTAAAAAGTTGGCAGCTAAAAAAGCAATTATTAATATGAAGAATGAAGACAACGAATGCTTTAAGTGGTGTGTTGCTAGATTTTTTAATCCTAAAGATGATCATCCTGGAAGAGTAGATAAAGATTTAAAAGAACAATCTGAGAAATTAAATTGGGAAAAAATAAAATTCCCAGTATCACTACAACAAATTACTCAATTTGAGAAAAATAATCAAGACATCAGTGTTAATGTCTATGGTTATGAAAATTCTGTTTATCCTTTAAGAATATCTGAAAACAAAAATAGACAACATGAAATAGATTTATTACTCATTTCAAATGATGAAACTAATCACTATTGTTTAATAAAAAGTATAAGTAGACTACTTTCATCACAAATATCAAAACATAATGGTAAAAAACACTTTTGTAGAAATTGCTTACAATCATTTAGTACTGAAGAATCTTTATCAAAGCATCAATTGTATTGTGATACTCATGATTCATTACGAATTGAACTTCCAAAACCAAATACAATGATTAAACTTAATCATTTTAAAAAATCTATGAGAGTGCCATTTGTAGTCTATGCAGACTTTGAAAGTTTTATAAAACCAATCAACACTTGTACACCTAATCCAAATGAATCTTATACAAAGCAGTACCAAAAGCATACACCTAGTTCATTTTGTTACTATATTAAATGCTTTGATGAAAGTGTATATCAAAGTAAACTAGTTACATTCACTGCAAGTAATGAAGATGAAGATGTAGCACAAAAATTTGTTAATATGCTAGAAGAAGATGTAAAAAAGATTTACAACGATTATTTAAAATTTCCAAAAGATATGATAATTACTTGTAAAGACAAAGAAGAATTTGATAATGCAAAAGTATGTCACATTTGTGAAAAAGATCTTAATGAAGATAGAGTACGAGATCATTGCCATATTACTGGAAAATATAGAGGTGCTGCACATAGTGATTGTAACTTACAATTTAAAATTCCAAAATTCATTCCAGTACTATTTCACAATTTATCTGGTTATGATTCTCACTTGTTCATAAAGAAATTGTCAGAAGGAGGAAAATTAAATTGCATTCCTAACAATGAAGAAAAGTATATCAGCTTTTCTAAAGAAATTAAACTTGATGAGTTTACGAATAAAAAAGGAAAAAAAGTTGAAATTAAGAGAGAGCTCCGTTTTCTCGATAGTTTTAAATTTATGGCTGCTAGTTTAGATAGTTTAACTAAAAATTTGTCAAAAGATCAATGTAAAAATATTAGTAGATACTATTCTGGAAATGAACTCAATTTATTGTTAAGAAAAGGTGTTTATCCTTATGAATGGGTTGACTCTATTGATAAATTAAATGAAACACAACTACCACCAAAAGAATCATTTTATTCAAGACTAAACGATGAAGGAATAAGTGATGAAGATTATTTACATGCTCAAACTGTATGGGAAAAGTTTCAATGTAAAACATTTAGAGATTATCATAATTTATATAACGAATCTGATGTATTATTACTAGCTGATGTCTTTGAAAATTTTAGAGATGTATGTTTTAACAATTACAAATTAGATCCTGCTTGGTACTATACAGCACCAGGATTAGCTTGGGACGCTGCGTTGAAAATAACTAAAGTTAAATTAGAGTTGCTAAGTGATTATGACATGATTCTTATGATTAAAGAAGAAATAAGAGGCGGTATTAGCATGATTTCTAACAGGTTAGGAATTGCTAATAACAAATATATGGAAAATTACACAAAGACTAATAAAATATATGAGTATAAAAGTAATATTAATGATAATAAATGGATTGATGAAATAATAGATAGAGGAATACAAGGCAAAAAAAATTTAAAATGGGAAATAAGTAAAACACCTCCTACACCTGGTTTTGAATGGTTAGATGAAATGATGTCAACGATCAAGCAGGGAATACAAAGTGGAAAACCTTGTAAATTAGAAAATATAAATAATAAAGTATCCGAGTCTACTAATAATTCTACTAGAGTATATGGATCTAAAAGATCTAATCACATTGGTGAAGAATATAATTCAAACAAGGAGTCAACATACATACAATATTTAGATGCAAACAATTTATATGGATGGGCAATGAGTAAACCACTTCCAACACATGGATTTTAATGGATGGATGAAGAAGAATTAAAAAATTGGAAATCTATTTCATGTATATTAGAAGTAGATTTAGAATATCCTGAACACTTACATGATTTGCATAATGATTATCCTCTTGCTCCTGAAAGATTAAAAATAGACAAAGTTGAAAAATTAGTACCTAATTTAAATCACAAGAAAAATTATATCATTCACTATGAAATCTTAAAACTGTATGAAAGATTAGGAATGAAAATAACAAAAATTCACAGAGGAATAAAGTTTGAAGAAAGTGCATGGTTGAGTAAATACATTGAACTCAATACAAATCTAAGAACAAAAGCAACAAATGACTTTGAAAAAGACTTTTTCAAACTTATGAACAATTCAGTATTTGGAAAGACAATGGAGAACATTGAAAACAGAGTTGATGTGAGATTAGTTTCTAAAAGAGAAGAAGCTATTAAATTAGCATCAAAACCCAACTATGAAAGTAGTACGATATTTGATGAAAATTTAATAGCTATTCATATGAAAAGAACAAAACTAAAATATAATAAGCCTATTTACTTGGGTATGTGTATTTTAGATTTGAGCAAAACACTAATGTACGAATTTCATTATGATTACATAAAAAATAAATATAAAGATAAAGCTAAACTATTATATACAGATACAGATTCATTAATCTATGAAATAAAAACAGAAGATTTTTATAAAGATATTTCTAATGATATTGAAAGTAAATTTGATACAAGTGAATTTAATAAAGATCATCCAGCTGTTCAAAATGGATTTAAAGTAGGTGTAAATAAGAAAGTAATAGGAATGTTTAAAGATGAATCAGCAGGAAAACAAATTACGGAATTTATAGGACTCAGATCAAAGTTGTATTCTTACAAAATAGATGAAGAAGATAAAAAGAGATGTAAAGGAGTAAAGAGAAATATAGTAAAAAATTATATTACACATGAAGATTATAAAGACTGCCTGCTTAGCAGGAGAAATCAGATGAGAAAAATGAATGTCATAAGATCTCATTTACATGATGTTTATACAGAAGAAATTAACAAAATAGCATTGAGTGCAGAAGATGATAAAAGAGTAATTCAAGAAGATGGTATTCACACATTAGCATATGGACATTATAAATTAAAAGAGAGTAAAACATTGGTTCCTTCGGAACCCAAACCCAACTTTTCATTTCAGATTGATTGGAATGAAAGTGATAGATTTGACAAGCCTAACTTTTCATTTCAAATTGATTGGAAATAAACAGGCAAGCAGGCAGGCAAACACACAGGTAAGTTATTTTTTATATCTAAAGAGATCTAAAAAAATCTAATAAAGTAATAAAAATGGACAAACATATCAATGTTGAAGGAATTATATTGCCAAATGTACCCTTAACAAACTTTCAATTAATAAAAGCAGCAAAAAAATTAAAAATTAAAAATTTTAGAGGTGTATTTGTAAGAGATGAATTACCTAAAAATACACAAAACAAAGAATGTGGAATATTAAATACTGGAGATTCAAGTACGAATGGATTTCATTGGATTTGCTGGTATAAAGATGGAGAAGAAAAATTAAGTTTTGACTCTTATGCACTACCACCTCCAGTTGAACTTGTTCAATATTTACACAGTCCTGTTTATTATAATAGTAAAAGAATTCAGTTTGGAGACACTTCTTTTTGCGGACACTTGTGCCTTTATGTATTAAAAAAGCTTGATGAAGGTGTTGATTTTCAAAGTATTGAAAACTCATTATACTGAATTAAAAAAATATAGCATATTTAAAATGAGTATGAATATAGCTGGTAGTAATTCATTATATGGTTACACAACAGATGGATTAAATATCAGCATTAATGTTGGCAATACAGCCACTACTGATGTTGATTTGAATTCACATAAATTGATATACTTACTATTTCGATCGTCATTAATAAAGTAAAACGCTTTCCACCTCATTCTTTTTATTAATGCTTCGGTTTTGCTAATTAATTGTTTTTTGTATTCTTTAATTGGTGGAATTGGAATGTTCTTGACAGAATAATTCAAGTTCGTTTTTTCCATTTCGCAGACAACTTGAGTAGAGTGCTCAACGTACGGAGCAATTTATTGTTGTTTATTATTGTATCTGGTTGAGATACAAATCCTCTTGTTTACTTGTTTATTAAGAGCATAATTGTCTCAACATTTCATTACCTTTAAAATCCTTAATTTCTATAAATAAAACGAAACAAAACTCACATCAAATTAAATATTTTTAGTTTTCACATAATCAAATCACAACTAACCTTAAACATTTCAATTTATTAAAATTAACTTATCTTAAATTGACAATCAACGAAAACATTCATGACAAGAAAGAAATGAGATTTCTTTTATATAGGAAAAATATTTTTAACATTAATTGATAAGCACTTCCCTAAAAATCACAAGTTGCACAAAATTTTTAACAGAAACACATTAAAAGTAAGTTATAGCTGTATGCCTAATATGAAATCCGTTTTAAACGCCCACAATCGCCATGTTATAAACAACAAGAAAGAATCAGCTGAAAATAATTGCAATTGCATAGATAAAAACACCTGCCCTTTATCAAACCAATGCTTAACAAAAAATATAGTATATCAAGCTAATGTATGCTCAAACAATCTTGTTCAATCTCCCATCAATAAATTTTACATTGGCATAAGCGAAACATCTTTTAAAATTAGATATGCTAATCACATTAAATCTTTTAAAATTCCCAAATACAAAAATGACACTGAATTATCAAAGGAGGTTTGGAGATTAAAAGATGAAAACTTAAACCCGGTTGTTAGGTGGAAAATAATTAAACAGTGCGATGCCTATAACCCTGTAACAAAACGATCTAACTTATGCTTAAACGAAAAGTACGAAATTTTATTTTTCAAACACCCAAATTTGTTAAATAAAAAGAGTGAAATATAATAGTGCCGGCATAAAAACAAATTTCTTCTTGCCCAATTTGACACTGGTGATTAGCAGTTTTACAACTATGCTTCTTTTTTATTCGTTTTTTTATTCGTTTTGTTTTGACGTCGGAACTCATTCTACTGCTTTTTTTGTATTTTGTATTTTTTAAACGGTTTTTTCTTGATTTGTATAATATATATGGCTGAAGATTGCCGATAGGCATGAAACTTTTAGTTCCATTATAAAGTTGTATTTTTCTATTTAATTACACTTTATTTATATACATATATTGATCTATTTTGTAAAAATTATTCTTACATTATATTGATCACTCTCAAGTAAACAAGAGGATTTGTATCTCAACCAGATACAATAATAAACAACAATATATATATATATATATATATATATATATATATATATATATATATATATATATATATATATATATATATATATATATATATATATATATATATATATATATATATATATATATATATATATATATATATATATATATATATATATATATATATATATATATATATATATATTTACAGAGGCGTAACTTCAGTTTGAGGCTCTAATGCAAACTAATAAAATGAAATCTCTAATAAGGTACTGTTAAAAAGAAATAAAAAATAAATGCGGTTAGATTAAAGATTATCTTTTACTTCAACTTATTTATTCAATTTCACTAATATCATTTTAATAAATGTAAAAAATTTTACTTTAGTAAGTATAAAGGCTAAATGGAGAAAGTCTTTGAAATATTCCTTGTTTCTATGATATCATTTTTAAAAGGTATGTTGTTTTTATTGCTACGGTAACATGAGTCTATTAGAAACCTAATTCATTTTTACTTCTTCTTAATTTTGGAACCCAAACTTTTGAGTATGTAGAAATTATCACTTTTATTAGAGAAACAACTTTTAGTACTTAGTTCTTATTGGTATTATCAGTGGTGTAGTGGTAAAACGCTCACCTCATAAGCAAATAGTTCCGAGATCGTTTCCCAACACTTAACTAGTAGTACCGCCCCAAAATAGTATCTCCAAGTAGCGACCTTATTCATCAAGGTTCGTGTTGAAGAGCTATAGAATTGAGAGAAGATTGTAACCACAGGTAAAGTAGTCTTTTCAACTAAAGTGGCTTTCGTGGTCTTGGGTGGTGAATTGAAATTAAAAAAAAAACACACAAAAAAACAACAATATTCTGATAATCACCTATTTTTGAAAGGGTGTTACACCCCCACATAAACTCCTTCCCTCATAAAATCACCTCTAGATATCATAAGACTATAATCACTTCTTTCTTTTTACTTTAGCTACACATTCAATTTATGATTGATTTAAGATATATATATATATATATATATATATATATATATATATATATATATATATATATATATATATATATATATATATATATATATATAATATATATATATATATATATATATATATATATATATATATATATATATATATATATAAATATATATATATTGCGAATAGACACTCCGTTTATTTTTCAGAAATTTTTTTCTATAGCAAATTGGTTCAGGATATTGTATTCTGATGAAAAATGCAATTTTGAAATTTCTTTTGAAAACGTTTATAATGTAAAATATATATTTAAAGATATTTATATGAAATTTATTAATTTTATGTTTCAATGATATGATTTCTACTATAATAAAATACGTATTAATAAAATAGATTTTAATGATATTATTTGAATGTATGCTAAGCATTTTTTAAATATTTTTTTATTTCTAGTGTCTTCTATTTGTAGTCTATTTAACCTTAACTTAAGAGCCTTACTTCTAAAACTATTTCTATTTTTTTTAAAATAAAAAAATTTAAACACTAACAATGGTCATAAGCATTAGCTCCACTTTTATGAGTCTGCTAATTACCATACTAGTTCAACGAAAATATTTTATAAATTTTATTATTAAGGGCATAATTGTCTCAACATTTCATTACCTTTAAAATCCTTAATTTCTATAAATAAAACGAAACAAAACTCACATCAAATTAAATATTTTTAGTTTTCACATAATCAAATCACAACTAACCTTAAACATTTCAATTTATTAAAATTAACTTATCTTAAATTGACAATCAACGAAAACGCTCAATAATTAAATATTTAATATTCAATATGTGATAGTTAATTATTGGTAAACAAAATGTTAATTTTAGTGACCCATATGTAGGAATATTAGTAAAATATTATTACTTTTATTACTACCATATTATTAGTTTATTAGGATATATTCGAATGTTAGTATTTTTTTTAGCCTGTCGGTAAACGTTTTGGTGCAATTGTTGTTAAATGTGAAGGGATGTGAGAAAGATCTTTTCAACAGTGACCATGGATATATTTACAGCATTGTGCAAACTAGGATGTAAATTTTTTTTCACTGACCTCTCTAATTCCCTCGGGATGACCCTGATTAAAGAAGTAGTATAAAATACTTTTTTTTTAATATGGTCACAGATATGTAAAAATTGACGCCATCAAAGCTACACTTGGTTTTAGGCAAATAAATTAAACTGAAAATACTTAACTTTAACTTATACTTTATAAAAACCACTTTATAACCCTTACCCTTAGATTCAGATTTTGTGAAATTAGGTTGGATATTATAATGGATTACTATTTTAATAATTTTTTGTTTTCAATTATAATTGTTCTAAAATTGGAATGGATAATTCTTGGAGCTTATTGCTAAGCAAGGCTATGACAATGACACTTATATGGCAGGTATTTACAATGGAGTTCAAGCTTTGATTAGGCAGAATAATCTACAAGCAATTTTCATTTCTTGCTCTGCTTGCAATTTGAACTTATGTGCAGTACACGCTATTAAATTACCGACTCCTGCAAAGTCCTATTTTGGAAACATTCAAAAGCTATACAATCTGTTCAGCTGCAGACCACTTCGTTGGAAAATTTTTCAGGAGGAGACAGACCTATCATTGCATAAATTTTGTGTTACACAATGGAGCTAAAGGGTTGAAGCAGTCAAGCCACTAGCAAAAAAGCCAAAAAAGATCTTGAATTTACATCGTCCAAAAGAGTTGGACCTTCCAGGCGAAAGTAATAATGAAGTTTTTTTATCTAATTTAATGAATAAATTAAAAAGAAATTTTTTTTTCACTACTTCTTGGTATAAATGTTTGATGGTAGTTAGTAACGTCTGTCTTTAGCTTCAATTCACTCACTCTTGATGATGAAGTAAAGATTTGAAACGACCAATAGACAGATCTGAATTGAATTCGTTTGTCTTGAGACTATCTAATAATATGGGATTATACCTGATATAGGCACTATATGATGTAAATAACTTAAGATTTAATGAATTTATGTTTTCTTCTTTAAAGAGAACGCTAAAAAAGATATTCTTCCCGGATAAAACTGCTAGAAACAACCATAATGAAGCATCAAACAACTCTGAATGTAATGTCTTTAATTTTGCACTCAACAAGTTTTCCTTGGAGCGATATTGCTACTTGACAATCCTTTTAATTAAATCAGATTTAGCCAATAACGTTTCTTACGGAAAAGTTTTTTTTGCCGCTCAGTAGGCCCGGAAGATGTGTTCGAATTAAGATTTAATTTTACCATAGTTTGCTTTTAAAAACCAAAATTAATTAAATGTGATTTCAGGTTTTCTATGAAAGTAAACATAGAATAACTATACTAATTTATTTGGTATTTTTCATTTTAAGACCTGAATTATGATAGGGCATCCATTAAACTTTTGGACCCGGGCATCACAAGAGCTCTGGGCGTGCCTGAATCCATACGTAAACAGACTTTTGGCAATTAACTACTATATTCTTTTTTTATTAAATTTATTTTAACTACTAAAAATATGTCTTTTAATTCAAGTTTGATTTTTAATATAACTTATTTTGATTTCTAATATAACTTTTTTTAAAAAACGACCTAAATTGTCACATTGTTGTTTAAAAAATTAAATGACCGATTTTTATATTAGCTACCTGGTCCGTCAGTGAAATCTTTCGAACTTATAGATATTCTTCTAAAGAATAAGGATGGTTTTGGAAATTACTGAAGAATGTTTTTGTATTGTAAAGCAGATTGTCGGATATAACATTTTCATTTGTCGGATATCAGATTTAACATTTTCTTTATAGTGAGGTTTCTATTTAAAGATTTCACATTTGTAGATAAAATAAATAAGAAAATATTAAATAACTTCGATTTTTGTTATAAAACGTATTGAAAAACTCAAATTAAAATCAACTTGCAGGCATGAAAATAAGTAACCTAAACAAAATTTCAAAAAGTAATGACCCAAATAAAATTAACCATAAATAAATAACTAATTCAGTGAATAATTTATAAAATATGAGACTAAAACTATTTTTCTATTACAAAATAGTAATTTAATTATGTTAAATCAGGAAAATTTATTGATTAAAACCAAGAAAAGTTGATCTTATGGATAATCTTATGGATGGTTGCTTGTGTTTTAGAAAAATATGATAACTTTGTCTTGTACGACAAGGAAAAAACTTTTAGCGAAACCTATTTGAATAATACATTATACAGGAGTATAAATACTATTTACGGTTTTTGTTAAATTGTGACATAATAATATAATTCATTTAAATAAAGGACTGGTTTTTAAACAAAAGTTAGTCGTTGTTCTCAATTATAATTATTTCTTAAACAATGTTAGTTTCTAAATGAAATAACAATAAGTTTAAACAACAGCAATATAAAACAATATAAAAACAATAATGAATAATGTCACTATTTCTACATTCCCTTCCATGTTTTTAAGTCTCAATAAATATAAAGATAATTTCTGGCTTCATTTCTTAAAGTCCTCTAATGTCAAAGATTTCCCGGTTTCTAGTTGGTAGAATTTTTTGGGTATACGTAGCCTGGATGAACGTTTCAATGGTTGATCACCTACGACTTCAGTATTTAATAAGGGTAGCATCGCTAGATGCGGCGAGCTTGTTGATAAAGATGCTGGCATCAACGGTAAGGGTACTGTATTTGTTGGTAGAGGTAGTGGTGGTACTGTTGGTGCTAATGTAGAAGGCGGTAGCAACACTGTAGATGGTGCTAGATCCGGTTGGGAAGGTATGACTTTGTTGCTACTTTCTGGGACATACTCTGTAAATGGTGTTGGCAAATTGGCAAAGTTATAGTGACTAGAGCTTGTTTTTGGTGGTGTGGTCAATGCAACTTCGGTTTCGTATGACTTTAGTGAGTTGAGTTATTTGCGCAAATATTTTCTATTTCTCAATGTTAGTCGACCTGTTCCTTCAACCTTAATGATGTATTGGTCAATTTCCTTACATTCAACAACTTTTCCACTACGATCCCATTTTTTAGGGTGATTCCCTACTTGATTTTGTATGAAGACACTGTCTCCTTCATGTAGTGGTGTGAGAAAACGTGTGTGTTCTTGAAGTGATTCAAGGGTCTTTGCATATCTCGTTCGTAATGCTTCTCCTTTTGCAGACCATGCATGTCTCCACGTTTTCAAGAATTAGTCGTTATTAAACATAGGTGCTCTGGATTTTATCCTGGGCATGGCGTCGCGCATGGAATGGCCAAATAATACTTGAGCGGGGGATAACTGATAAGTAGGATCTGGTGTGTTTGTTATTGTAAGCATTGCCCTTACAAAAGCGTTATTATTGAGATCACCATTCGGTCCCACATTATTTTCGAGGAGGCGTTTTGTTGACTTAACTGCAAGCTCAGCTCTTCCATTAGATTGTAGGTGGTGGGCTGATGAAATGCGATGAGTTATGCCCCATTGTTGTAGAAACTCTTTTGTTTCTCCAGAGGTGAATTGAGGACCACCGTCGGTTGAAATTTCTTCTGGGACACCAAATGTTGTAAATAGTTTACGTAAGCACGTGATAAGACCTTTTGCACTCATTTCTGATATTCCTGATTTTATTCTGTAGGCTTCGGTCCATCCAGAAAGTGTGGATCTCCAATGACCAGATAATCCCAGCCACGGAATTCAAAATAGTCAGCAAATATGCATTCAAATGGTGTCACAGGGATGTGAAGTCGGATGGGTAGTAGTCGTGCATTAGAAGGTGCATTTCGATTACAGCTGCAACAGTTATCGCGCTTACTTTGTATGCTGTGAGTGATACCTGGCCAGAAAACAGTGGCTTGAGCTCTGGCTGTCATTCCCGATACTCCTTGGTGGGCTGAGTGTAGTACGTACAATATCTCTATCCGTAGAGTAGGTGGGATTACAATTCTGTCGTTGTATATTATAACCCCGTCGGACACCATTAAATCATTGCGGTTTTCCCAAAACGGTAAAAGATTTGGTATGAAGTTATTCTTATTTTTTAGGAAACCGTTTTCTATTGCTAACATTAATGCTTTAAAATCGGTATCCTTTTCTGTCTCCGCTTTGACACTATCCCATGTTTCTGCAATCATTTTATCTACGTTGTTTCGTATCGAGGCTATTATTAGTGATTCTGTGTTGTCAAAATCAGTATTTTGATTGCAAGTGGCTGAATTATCAGATTCCTTTGTGGTCTCTGCAGGGTAACGAGAAGTAGCATCTGCTGCCAGGTTTGTTTTTCCTGGTTGATGTTGGATGGTAAATTTCCATGGCAAAGTTCTCTGTTTTAGTCGAAAAAGTCGTGTGTTAGCAATTTCATCTAAGGTCCTATCTCCTAATAATTTGACAAGTGGTTTATGATCAGTTACTACCATAAAGTTATCACTACCTTTTGTGAAATATTTAGTCTGCTCCAGGCTCCATGCCACTCCTAGCATTTCGCCCTCAACTGGTGCATATCGTTGTTCAGCAGATGACAGGAATCTAGACCCTGCTAGGGTTATTTTCCATCCGTCTATACAGCAATCTGGGGAGTCCGATTTACATTCACAATGTTTTTGGCTTAGGTAATATCCTATCCCCAATTTTGACCAGCCGCATCTTAAACAGGTCTTCTTGGTAATGTCAAATATTTGGACTCCATCTTTAATTGCGTTGAGGATTTTTTCCTTTGACACGTTGAATAAAGTGTTGAGTTCGTCCGACCAATAAAATTTTGATTTAGAGCTAAGCAGAACTCTGAATGGGGCCATAGTTTCTCGAAGTTGAGCGTAATGTGATACTTGGGTCACTAAGCCAAACCAAGATCGGATGTATGTTATTGAGGATGGTGTTGGAAATGATTTAATGGCGTCAATATATTTAGGTAGTGGTTCAACTCCATTTTCAGATATTCTGAAACCTGCAAAATCCACTATTCTTTTAGCAAATTGGAATTTTTGTGGGTTCAAAATGATCCCAGCTTTACCAACAAGCTCATGAAATTCGCTTGTCCGCCACCAATGTTTGGCTAGGTCGTCATCGTAGTGGATGGTGTCATCTACACATCTTTGTTTGCCAATAAAGTCTGCTAAAATTTCGTCGAAACGTCTGTTGTAGCCATCCCCACTAGATACAAATCCTTGAGGAGCTCGGGTGTATCTGTAGCGCCCAAAAAGAGTAACGAAGGTGGTAAGATTCCTGTCTTCAATCCGTATCGAGATGCTATGATAACCATTCCATGCGTCGGTTACAGTTTTCCATGAATTTCTTGGGACTGAACAAGCTAGTTGGAAATGCGATTTCATTGTATGAGTTTCTCTGTAGCAGTACTTGTTTAAAGGAGATAGATCAACAGTGCGACGAGGCCCACCGTCATGCTTACGTGTGATAACCATTCTATGACACCATGTTGTAGGTTCTCCTAGAGGTACCTTTTCAATAACTCCAAGAGTTTCATCACGAATTAAATCCTTTTCCACCTGGTCTTGCCAATGGATTGGTATGGTGGCTGGAGTAAATGCTGCAACTGGTTTGGCATTTTCTTGAATTAAAATACTTATTGGAGGTTCCTCCATATCAGGTGAAATCTAGTGTGGACATGTGTTGAATGTTGAAGCAGAGTATCTCTCAAGGAGCCACGCTTTCATCCGTTCGTTATTTTCAGGACAGCAGACAAATGGAAGTTTGGTGGGTGCACCTGCTGGGAGACTTCTTTTGGGGCAATTGCACACGTGGGAGCTATTATTTTCACTGGATGTTTTGGTCCCTATAGTTTGGGGGCCTGAGTTAATAGCTCCGTGGAGGGCACTGCCTATCTCTGGAAAGTCCTTAGAGATGATACCCAGTTGGGTCATTGCTTCTTTAGATAGGTAGAATCCGTTTGCGTTTGGACTTATGTAAACTATTACTGCACATTCAACTTTGTGGCCATTAGATTGTCGTCCTTCGAGACGTAAAAGAATTGCACCATCTATACGAAATTGGGTTTTATTTGCGGCCAACATGCTATGTTTTATAGGTATTAAATTGTTTGCATTAAAGCCTGCACTGTCAAACCCTTTCCTAGACCATAAGCAGGACTGTGCACCGATATCTGTAATAACTTGTATATATTTTGGTATAATGGTAGGAAATGGAATACCAAATGCGACATAGTCTGATTTGTCAGTCCCACGCAGCTGAATTGTAGGATGAACAAGCAATTGAGCTGTGGCCCATCCATCATGGGTGAATATGTGATGGTTTATTCCTGTGCAAGGTCGTTTTACATTGGTCTTCATTTGTGATCTAATTTTTTTATTTGAATGCTCAATTGCACTTAACTTTAACACAAGTCCGCCTGCCTCAGCATCTTTGGTTGCATTCGATTTTTTATCATTTGGGATGATTCTGTTGTTAATTTTAGAAGTGCGAGATCTGAGCTTCTTCCAACAGTCTAGACACAGCTTGTGGGGTTTTTTGTTCCATCCTCTGGATGTTTCTGTAAATAAACTGTAAGATTCTGAGCAATCTGGACAGTTGGCTGTTATATTGGTCCCTTTACTACTCTGTGTATTACTCTTGTGTTGTTTCCTGAAAGTTGATACACTTGCTGTGTCAAGGGAGACCCATCCAAGTACATCTTTGCGGATGTCAGTTTCTGATAGCCCAGCAACAACAATGTCTCGTATGATAGCATCGGTAAAATCAACAGTTGTTTGTGGGTGGCAGTGGCATTGAACAGTGTATTGCAAGTAGCAGCCTTGCCTTTCAGTTTTGCATAAAATGGC
>NC_061165.1:2799032-2801532 GCF_022113875.1 Hydra vulgaris | reverse complement strand
AGTTAGCAAATAAAGAGCTATAAAAGTTTTTACTGCTTGCTTAAAATATTTTATGTTTTCTTACTGTATTAGAATGCAGGTAGTTTCAACAATTAAAGATTCTACAATAAAAAGTGATTGCATAATTATAGCAATTTTTTTGAGCAAAACATTTAAATGTGCACTATATACTTTGTTTTTGCTTAAATTGCGACAAATTTATATAAATCATTGTAATTCATATATAAAATATATAAATCATTACAATATATAAAAATTATTATAACCTAATTTAGTTTGTTATAAATTTAAATTATGTATATTTATTAATTTGAGAAAAATGAAAAAGAAGTAGTTACAACATTCTAAGAAAATAATTTACTTTTTCAAAGTAATTTAAAAAATGTTAATTATTATAAATTGAATTTTAAATAATGGTTTTTATATTAAGACACAGCATTGACTAAGAAAATGATTTAAAACAATTTTAAATTATGTTTTTTTAATGGTTTTTTTATAAAAAACTGATTTTTTATTTAAACCAATAAGTTAGTCCAATCTAATTAAAACATTTTCATTTCAATTTCATTGTCTTTAGAAAGAAACCAACTTGCAGTGAACCACAGTAATGGTCAGGTTTGAAATCTCCCCACATCAGATTTTATTATATAAATACTTAGTTACATACATGATAAAAAATAATTGATTACTAAAAACTTCCAATGAAGTGGGGAAATATATGAAAATCAAATTAAAAACACTTTTTAATTATACAAATTATCCATCATTTTAAACTAAATAACTTTAATTTGTTATTAAATTGAATTAAAAATTATTTTTATGACTAAAGTTTGTCTTGTTTTTCATCGATTTTGTAAAATGAAGAAATTGTGTCTCAAACATAAACCTTCATAAATTTGAAAGAAAAGTTATAGAGGCAGCTTATTTTATTTAAAATGATTTCTAAATAATTTGTTATTTTATTTATATTACTATTTTATATAGTTAGGTGTTTACATAAAAAGAATATTTGATTTAAATAGTCATTTTTAATTACAAGGTCATTAAAGTTCAGTTTTGCTCTAAACCATAAAATGTAAATTGTTCTGAATTAAGAAATATTTATTTGCTTAGATAAACCGTCAAGTTACCAGAAGATCTTCAGATGTTTTAGAAATATCAAAAGATAATAAAATTAATACTTTTGAGTTAAAGGCAAAAATGAATGGATGTATTAAAAATGTTTTGGAATTGTTAAATCTGGCATTATTTACCTTTGTGAAGATGTTTAAGGTGTAGAAAATTTAGTTAATGCAGCATATGCGTTGGGATCAGCAAGTGCAGAATATATTAATTCAAGTATTCTAAAAATTAAAATGCAAAATGAAATTATTTTAGGAGGTGAAAAAATTACAATTGCTACTCATGGCAAACCATGTAGCTGGAACTATAGACAAAAAAAGCGATTGTGCAAGTCTAACTCAAGTGTCTTTTGGAACAATTATGGAGCTTGTAAAATTTTTAGAGCTATCCCAGTGTAAAACCGAAAAAAATGTGTTCTATATTTAGAAGAAACCTTTGGTTTTAAAGAACGAAAAATATTTAAAAAATTGAACAAATATATTTAAAAAATTAGAAGTATTAAAAGCTGAAATGAATGAATATTTATTATGAAAAGAAGAAGATTTTTTTGAAGCTGTTGATATAATAATTAAATTAATGGTTTATATAAAGGATATTAATGAATTTATACTTGTTATAATCGCTGAAAGAAATATTTACCCTCTTTCTACAACTATAAAGATTGCTGTGGATTCTGGTCAAGGTTTTTTAAAGGTCGAAAATTTTTTTTAATCCACATGATAAAACTAACAACCAAACTGACCTTGATAATGTTGGAGTTAGGAGTTATTTATTGTTGCTATTGTAGAAGCAACATCTGAACACTATGGAAATCTTATGAAATTAGTTGATCTTCTTAATCTTCAAGATATTAAGTATTCTGTTGCATTCGATTTAAATTAAGCAAATTAAATTTTTTGCATTACAACCCATAATAGAAAATATAGTTGTTTGTGGTGTAAAGGAGAAAGTCTTTTGGATTGCCGTGTAAAACGAACTCTTGGTTCTCTTGATTATCTATACACTAAATATGTAGAAGCTGTAAAACTAAAATTACAGATGGTTGATCATAAAAATGCAATTAATCCAAGAGTTTTATATCTTGAAGAGGATCCAGACACAGTTATAGAGAATCTAATTCCAGTACCTAAATTGCATACATTAATTGAAATAGTTAAAGCATTTAAAAAACTTTCATCAAAACTCTGGCCTGGGTTTGAACAATGTTTAAGCTCAAATTATATATTTTTTAGAGGTTACCATGGCATTGGCTTTGATAGCAATAATGACAACCAACTTTTAAATAAATTAGATATTCTTGCTTATGATATTGCTAATCAAGAAAAACTTGATTTATTTCCAGTTATTGAATCTTTAAGAAGTTCAAAGCAGTAAACTT
>NC_061165.1:2786532-2794032 GCF_022113875.1 Hydra vulgaris | reverse complement strand
GATAGTAAATTGGATATATTTTTTTTTTCTCCAAGTATATCACATCTAATTTCACGATTATTTAAAGTTAAATATAAATCTGCATACTATTTTATATATTCTGTATTTGGTATAAACATTTCTTATATAATATAAAAATAGTAATTAAAAATGTTTAGCTATTTTAGAAAAGATAAAATTTAATGTACTGCCTCAATTAATGTACTTCAGTCAAATGACAAATTTCAAATACAAAAGTTTTTATCCTTTTTGTGGTAGTAAAATATTTTACAAAAAGTTAAATGACTATACTTTTATAAAATATATGCTAGATTTTTAAATAAAAATTTAGCTGTAGGAAAAAATTTAGTAATGTTTTTGTTACAATTTTAGCTATAATAATATTTGACCCTTTCAATTAGGGTTTCACATTTTCTTGTGTTTTCTGTGTTTTTATTTTTTTTTATGGTTTTGTGATGAATCGGTTTGATCTTTGAAAAAACTAAATTTTGACTAAAATTTTGGACTTCAGCTTTATATTTTCAAGTTATGTTAAAACCTATTTAATCCCCTGCCCTTCTTTCTTTCAGTCTGTCTTAATATTATTTCAAAAAATATTTCAGCAACTAATATAACAAAATTATTCTATTATTTTAATATTAAAAATATTGTTTTCAATAATTGTATTAAATTAGCTCCAGTAAAATAAATAAAAATAATTGTTGTCTATGATTAAATTAAAATTATCCAGTAAAATGAATAATATATAGTTATATGATTGGTGTCTATGCTTAAATAATGTTAAAAAACGGTTTGCTCAAATTTCAGAAACCGATTCCTAAAATTTTATTTAGTAACTGAAAATAATTTGAGTTTGTACTACAAAACTAAAATTGTTGTAGGTAAATTTAAATCTTAAAAAAATAAAATAAAAAGTATATATTATCAGATGTCCTTTAAATTGTGTCAACACAATATAGATATTTTATTAAATTTATTCTTTTTTTTTAAAGTTTAGTTAGTTGAGAACTAAAAGTTATTTTATTTCTTTACTATTGTTTGAAAAATTAGATACATTAGTTTTTGTTTAAGATTCTAGTTTACTTGAACAAAAAAGTTCGCTTTTTGTTAAAAACAAAATAATATATATTTGTATATCTTTAATTGCGTTTTTTTAATGCAAATATCAAATCTGGTAAAATGTTAAAGTTATACTTCAATTAAAAAACCTGTTTTTTCATATTAACTACCGTCATTCTGTGTAAATTAGAGCAAAAAATTACTGCGAACAATGAATGGTGATTTGTGAAGACTTTTTTAAATAAAACGTTTAGAGCAAATGTTTAACAAAATTAAATAAAACTTTGTTAATTTATATAAGTTTTTTATTAATATTAAATTGCATAATAAATACAAATTAATTATGAGAAATACTGTTAATTTAATTTTGTAAAAGCATTTGCTCAAAACCATATGTATATTAATAAAAGTTTTTTATTTAATTTCAAAAAAAATCTTTATAAAGATGTTGTGGTTTGAACAGAATAGTTTGTTTATCTCTAAAAAACAATATAATGAGTATTTACATATGTTTAATTGCGTTTCGCAGTCATATAAAAAAACTTGTTTTCTAAATATTAACCTAAGTCATTCGGTAAATTAGAGCATTAGAAACATTTTCGGCCAAAATTTAACTAAATTTAAAAAGCTTTTGTTATTAAAATTATAACTTATATTATTTTTAGCTTAATTAAAATATAAATTTATTAGAGAAAAAGAAAAGCTTATTTTTGTGAAAATATTTGCTAAAAAATTTATAAAAGTTCTATTAGCGTTAGCAACAAAAAAAAAAAAAAATAAATACATTTAAAAAAAAAAAAAAAATCATTATTTCATTGTTTTAATGTTTTAATGATGCGAAAACATTATGAATGTATATTTTAATTAAACGAATGAAAGTATGAAAAAAATTAAATCTTATAAACTTCTTTCAAATAATTTCGATGTAATGATAAAAATAAATTGACTGTAGTATTAAGTTAAAGATTAAAGCAATAACAAAGAAAATAAAAGATGAATTTATTCTTTAAAACAAGATCATTAAGTACTAGGTGGGAAAATAAACGCAAACAGTTGCAATCAAATAGTAAATAAGTATTTAGGAAGTCGAAAATATTTTAAAAGTTTTGTCAGGCAGTGCACTGCTAAATAATAGTTTTGAAATATTTATCATCTAAAGAACGCTGTATAACAAAATTAAAATTAATAAATATTTGTAGAACATTCATATCTAAAAGTAAAAGATTGCTCCGGATAACTTAATGATACTTTAATTATAAAAATATTTACCAAATTAAAACAAATTATAATAATAGTAATAATAGTAATAATAATAGGTTTATGATTTATTAGGATAGTGACACAAATGTAATAACATAATAATGTCTTTATATATTCAGCTTTGCGCAAAACATTAGTAATAATTTCGATGTAATGACATCTTACTGAAACTCCCCAATATCAGCAGAGGCTTTAGTACATGTTTGGGTTTGGACAGATACTATTAAGACTCATAGGGCATTTAATATGGTAAAAAACTGTATATATTGTGAGTTTTGGTTAATACTGCACAAATATTTTTTGTGCACTTCAGTTTTTGAAATGAACTATATCGAACAAATTTTTTAACAAAAAAAAAAAAAAAAATTGGCTGTAGTATATATCTTTTATATCTAGATATAATCAGTCAATTTATATAGATAAATTCTTGAAGACAGTTATTTCAGTATTAAAACATCAATCATAAGTAAACTAAGAACTTGGTAATAGATATTTGTTTTTATTTTATATACTATGCTTTTAAATTGTTTTTCTTTTCATTTATTTTTTGGTTAATAGAAAGGAGTTGTGTCAGTGATTGGTTCGAATTTTCTAGTTATTGCTACTATTTTCATACAGCAAATGATTCAAATGGCAAAAAGTGGGAGCATTCTTATTTAAACTGCTTAGAAAAAGGAGGAAATTTGTTAAGCATAGATGATGAAACTGAAAATACATTTATTTTAAACACTCTAAAAAACTACAATATGAGTAAAGATAATTATTGGATTGGTACTATTATCATTTATTTTATTATACTAATTTCCATAGTTTTTTGTTTTAATATATTATTTTATTTTTAGATATTTTATTAATATTATAGGTCTTACTGATCGTTGGTATAACTCATGGTTTTTGTGGTCTGATAATACATACACACAGTATATGTATTCAAAGTTCAATGGGTTATTTTATGATGTAAAATTAGAGAGATGTGTTAGAATAAATAAAGCAAATTGGGAAACAAAAAATTGTAAAAGTAGATTAGGATATATATGTAAAAGTAAGAAAGGTAGGTTTTTTCAAATGATAATTTTAAGTATTTTACTAAATTTTTTAAATATTCTTTAATGTTGAATCTAGAAACTTTTTGCTTTGTCTATCATATCGGTTAAGTTTAGTACTTTCTGTCTGGATGTACTTAATAGTAACTTGAGAAATACTTAACAAATTAATTTGTAAATTTAATTGTGTTGGTATTCTACTAACATTATAGGTATATTAATACAAAATGAGTAAAAAAAAAAATAATTGGAAAAAGTTTTTAAAAATTTCCCTACAAAACCCTACTCACTTTTTGTTAAAGGTTGCTAAACCTTCAGTAGGACACTTATTGAGGCAATATAATAAAAAAAACAATCGACAGATAAAGAGGGGATGGAGAGATAAAAGGTTGACAAAAACAACGTGAATTTGATCATTCGGTCAATTAAAAGAGATCACTGCCAATCCCAAAGAGGTTCCACCAAAAAGTTTGAATGCAGTCATTTAAACTTTACAGTAGAGCACTTAATAGGAAGAGCTTGAAGGCACACACCAAGAAAAAAGTTACAAAATGAGTAATAGATGGAGAATTTAAAGCCGTTTGGCTTAATGGATGCTTGTAAAACTTTTTAACTATGAGAAAATTTATGCCTTATTGTGGGCAATGAAACTTAGTACAAAAAGAATTTCTTACATTGGTCCGGCCATTAACATTATTATTATTCAAAAGGTGGCTTTATCAGCAAAAAAATTTATGCATATTCATACTGAAAATGCTCTGAAGATCCTTGTGTGGCAAGCAATCAACTCTTGCGGACTTAATAGTGCCCCATTTACTACTCGAAAGACTATACATCATTGAATGTCTTCAGAAATGCCTTTTGCCAATTTATAACAAACACATAAAAACAGTTATTATTTGCAACTCTTGGAAATAAATTGTAAGGTTGACAAAAAATTACCCTCCTTGTTTCTATGCTTTATGGCAATCCTTTGTATCAATTTTTTTTTGTTGATTTTATGCTGCCCTTTAACAGTTTGATAACTCCTGTTAATTTTTTCTATTTCCAAGGGTTGCCTTTGGCCGGATTTGGCAACAATCAACTAATCCAAGGCATTGAAGTATGACAACCAAATCAGCATTGTCCCAAATGATGCAAAACATCTAGACTGTCCTGAACAGCGTCTTATTGACAGTTACTGGGCAATTTTAAAAGGAATATTGTTGAAAAGTAACTAATTAGCCAAATATTGAGAAAAAATTTAGGCAGAAATAGATGGTAGGTCATTGAATGCAAAATTCAAGCTTTATTAGTACCTATTCTAAAAGTACAATTACTTTCTAAGCGTCTTCTAATTTGTCCTAACGGATTAAAAACTTTAAATGGTACAATAAATTTTATTTTATTAAAAGATGATCATCAATGTAAAGAAAGAGAAACTATACCAAGTAAACCAAGCAAACTTTGAATGATTTAATAAATTTCATTATAAAACATGGTCATCAATAGAATATAACAATAAACTGCACCATGTAAACACAGTTATAAATGAACAAAAAGGCAGATATAAAAGAAAGAAAAACATATTCAGATTATCACAACAACATTTACCAATTAGGAAAAACTAGTTGAAACTGAGAAATAAATTAGTCAAATAATTAACTATATAGGAGCAGCCACCAACCCAGTGCTTATTAAAAGAATAAAACGATTTTAAAAAGCTGCAACACCAAGCATACAAACTGTACCACCAAAAGCACAACAGGAAAAATTGTTAGTTATATTCTCAAAAAAGCGATGAGTCAGAGAATAACCTAATACTAGCCAAGGAAAAGATATTTGGGGTCAAAAGAAACCCACAGTACAAAGGCGTTTATATTTCACCAGATATGACACAAGCGGAGCAATAAAAAAATATGAAGCTAAGATAAAAAATACAGCGAGAAGACCAGATGAATCCCTTCAATATGCAATACATAGAACAGGACTTGTCAAGTTTAAATGTAGTATTAAGAACGGAAAAAGAACTAAGCAGTATTAATAAATACCCATGTTTATATATGAATGCAGCAAAAATCCTTGGCAATAAAATAGAAGAATTTAAAATCCTTGTACGTAGAGAACAACCTCACATCATAGGAAGTATGTATTGGTAATTAGAAGAGCAAAATAAAACAAATATATGCTGTCATTCTAATTAGAAATATCAAGTACCTCATTGGATTTATATATAAACTAAAAGATCAAATAGACATATGTTGGACAAATCTTAGACAAATCATGCATGGTGTAAAAGACTAAGTAGATAATAAAGTATATGCAGATGTAGTAAAACGAAAATATTTTAACTTTCCAAACATTATCTGGAATAGTAGATATGTTGAGAGTGTAAAAAGTAGAGAAAATTCAATAGAACACATACTTACCAATATAATAAAAAACCTTTTTTTTTTAAACATGTTACCATTCCAACTTTTTAACTATCGCAAACACAGTTAAAAAACACACTTGACTTGATATTTATGAATGATCGTTACAGAATATATGAGCTACAATGACATAAGGTCCAAGTTTGTACAAACACAGGGCACTTAGTACTAAAATTTAAACTTGAACTAAGCATTAAACAGAGTAGCAGAGCACCAAAATATAAAATTGACTACACCAGAGGAGACTACACAAAAATAAACAAAAAAAGTTAACTCAGAAGAGTGGAACTTCTGTTTTCATCAATCAACAATACAACAAGTGTACATTACTTTTTTATTAAACATAAACTAAATAAGTGATTTATATATACCAAAAAATGATGTTTATATATACTTTTTTCATCAATCAACAACAACAAAATAAATACTGTTTTCATCAATCAACAACATAGGAAATAAAAATAAAATAGGAAGAAGACTAATGAAATGGTAGTTAGACAAATAAGATCGCTCTTCAGAATTTTTGTCAATAGAGTTAACAGATGTAGGTTTCCAACAGGCTGGAAAAAAAGACTCTAATAAACACTTGTTAAATAGCTTTAAAGGTATAGATGACAGCCTTGAAGAACACTTCTAGAAGACTATAACAGGTTTGTTGTAATGACCACAATCTGTTGAAGAGGCTAAGCAGGAAATTACATTAGGTACAGAAGCTTAAGTGATACAAATATCAAGCAATGGATCAACCCATTTTACAGTTGTATTAGGTAGGATGTGATTGGTGGAATCAAAATAAGCAAAAGTAAACAGATGTCTATTTTCTGGAGAATTTATGGCTTCATAAACGAGTGGTTCTGAGTTCGATCCCCACTACATCCCTGGTAGTACCGCGCTCAACTCGTTTCTCCGCACGGCGGCCTTGTTCGTCAAGGTTCGTGTTTTGGAGTTATAGAGTTGAGAGAGGGTTATAACCACAAATAAGTAGCCTCCTCGTCTGTAGTGGTCTTCTCAGCCTTGAGGAGGTTAATTAAAATAAATAATAAAAAAAAAAAATCTTTTTGAGATAGATATGGAAGTAATGGTTTTGATCAGAAATTGCAGCAGCGCAGTAAGAAGGAAACTATAGAGACAAGTAAGGCCTAGTTTGGAATCTTTGAATAAGAGCTGAATAAAGCATTCCAGGCTAAATCTAAGAAGTTACATAAGAAGCACATTTTAGAGCAGCTATACAAGGTTTTCTACCCAAGAACCATAACAAAGAAACTCATGGAATGAGTCCCAGTTAGATTTAAGGTAGTTGTAAGAGTTACGATGATAAGAGAATTATTAGGATGGAGTAGAATGAGATAACTGTTTTAGGGAGATCAAGCCGTGATAAGAAGGTCCTATGTGTGAATATGGAGAAACTAAGTATCAGAAACAAGGCATATGTTGAGTAGTGAAGGTAATTGATTCTGATTGTCTAGAAAGCGAGTTGGAAAGATAACTAGTTGTTTTAGAAATTGAGAAAAGCAAAACTTGTGAACTTTTACACCTGCAGAGTCACTGACACTAAAACTGAGCTATTTAGTTTAATAAGCAATAAAATCATCAAAAACAATAACGTTGGCTAAAGGATCAAGAGAAAAAGCCTACTCAATTTAATCAGAATCAGCATCAAGAAAAGTGCATTTTTAGGATAAGGAAGGGCAACATAGAACAAAGAGAAAAGTGATACATTGTTGTAG
>NC_061165.1:2779032-2781532 GCF_022113875.1 Hydra vulgaris | reverse complement strand
CTACCTTCTGACTGGCCTTTGTAACCTCCTTCACAGCTCATTCAAACTTTTGTGTGTGACATTTAAATTTTAGCACAATGAGAGGTTCTGCTACCAGGGCCAACAATTTGCTATTTGACATGTTCTTAATCATAGGAGGTTCTAGTTTGTCAGTTTCACTCCACTTAGTCATTATCTGCCACTTTGATGCTTTAAAATTCAGTTCTGGCACCTGGAAGAGACGTATGGAAGAAGCTTGATCTTGGTGATTAGCTCTGGCTTCAATGATCGTTTGAACAGCATCTATGCGGTCTGGCTTATGGGATGAGGCTAGTTCAGCTAGCAAAATATTTTCTGGGCATAAAAAGCCTTTCATTGAATGCAGCATTGTACGATCTTCTTAGCAGCTCCATCTTCTATTAACTCAGATCTTTGCATTAGGAAAAACAGATTTTGAGGACCATCAATCCCAAGCTCATAATACTTCACAGTAAACCACATAGGAGCATAAACATTCACAATATATATAGTCAAAATGTTTTAAACTGTTGATGGTTTTGTTGTACTCGCATACAGCCTACAGTTACCGCATGCAGTTGTAAGCTACCTACTGTGGCTACATGATCTAATCTTCAGACGCTCTAAATCCTTATGGAATTGCGAGAAAATGAGCGCTGATGTAATTTTCCACATGTATATCTGGTCTGTCGACAAATCCTTCCAAACTTTGTTGGGTATTATAGATACAGGTTGAGAACGACCAAATCGTTAGTAACTTGCCAATAGGTCCAGCAAAAGTGTTTGCACCTGCAGTTGGACCATCCTACTCAATGATGATATGCCTTAATGGCAACTCATTCGCGTGCAGAAGGCAAACATTCCATTGTAAAGCACGCCCAATGCTTACTTCAATCAAATGATTTATTTACCCTTCTGCTTCAACATTTGTGTTAGTGCCATCACCTGCCAAGGCTTCAATTTAATCAATTATGTTTTTTTTTTGTAGAAACTGGGCGAGAGATTTAGAAACAGTTATAGCTTTACCATTGGTTGGTGATAGATGACCCTGGAACTTTCTATCAGGGAGTGAAACTATTGTAACATAATTCTCAGTTTTCTTTAATTTATAGTGTTTCTCACCTCTCTCTTGTGTTAATGTCACATTTTTTCGATCATTGTAACCAATTCCACAACACACCACTAATGGTACTGCATCGTCTACTTCTAATATTACATTAACAGCTCTGCAAACTTTTGATTTGTCAACTCTTTCAGGAATATTGTATATACCAAGAGTGGCATTAACAATCGAAGTTGCTCTATCAGAGATCAAATTACGCACATTTGCTTCTGCTATCTGTTGAAGATCTCTTTCTCGATTCTTCAAAGCAACTTCTACAACACTAGCAGTACTTGATGCTGAGGTCAATTTACTTGGTTTGGTTTGGAAGTCTGAATCTGTATTAATATCCGGAATTGTAGTACTGTTGTCTTCCTAGGAGTTTTCGTCCTCATACCTACCAATTTTCACACTCAAGGAAGCAACAGTTTTAAACTGCGATTCTTGTTGTTGTCGTTCTTTTACACCCCTGGTGTCATCGACTTTCTTACTTGATTCTTTCTGCTGTTATTTTCTTGTAGCCTCTTTATCCACTGTACTACTTATGATCATTTTTCGAATAGATCGCTGATCTTCGAGAAAATCTCTATCCATACTCAGAACATCCTCATTATCAACAACTTCAAACAAACAGAAATTTCTTTGCAAAACTCAACTTTCTTATTTTTAAAGTAGTCTAAGAGATTATTGGAATTTGGACACTTTGGGTTTTTATACCTTCTGGCAGTTGGTATTCGGATTATACTTTGACGCTTTTCATAAACTTTGAGAACACAGTCCTTAATCGTGTCTTTTCTTACTGTTGGTAAAGATGCACATTTATAAATGCTTTCAACTTGTGACGAAATAATCTCTGCAATAATAGAATTATCAGGTTCTTTTTTTCCAGAGGTTTCTATCATCCATTTTTATTTCTCATACAAGAAGCTTCTAGCAATATCTAATTCTGTTGGAAGTATGCTTACAGGCAGTTCTGCTGGCTGACTAAAGGCAAGCTGATCTGTTGCCATTTCAGTAGATATTTTTGTTAAACCTGCCATTATAATCTGTAAAAAAGTAAGAATATTGATATTAAAATGCATGCTATGAGAAAAAACGTGGGTCAAATAAAGGAGTTAGTTATGAAATTATATCCTGCATCTTTTATTGTTCTTTAAAAACATTGAAGTTCCTACTTAATATTGTTTAAATTGTAATAAAGTGAAAAACATTGTAGTTTTTTAGGCCATTTACCTGTTAAACAAAGTCAGAAATTTCAAATCAATAGAGGAGGTTCAAGATATTACCCGTTTTTGATGAAATTTGTAATAAAGCTATGTGTGCTCTATTGAAGTAAATTAGCAACTTTGGAATTTGGGCGTTTTCAGAAAAAAGTTTCTTATGAACCGCCTTAATAATCAA
>NC_061165.1:2716268-2773768 GCF_022113875.1 Hydra vulgaris | reverse complement strand
ATACGTAGAAGTACTGGAAAACAACCTAATTCCATCAATTGACCTGCTTATGCTCAATGATAAACCATGGAAACTTCAACAAGATAGCGCTACTGCACATACTGCATACTATACAAAGGAGTGGTTCAACAATAATAATATTATGACAATACCGTGGCCTCTATATTCACCTGATTTGAACCCGATTGAAAACATTTGGGCTTGGATTGATCATGAATTAGCAAAGGTTCAAATTTCCACACTTGGTCAGCTGAAGGAATTCCTTAAGGAGACCTGGTATGGGGTCCCAGAAGCGATGTGCAAAAATCTTGTTGAGTCTATGCCTAGAAGAGTTCTTAGTTGTATTAAAGCAAAAGGCGGATACACAAAATATTGATTGGTTCATAAATTACGCCTTCTAATGTATCGTGCGTCTAAATTTATGAATAATTTTTTTTGTCTAATTTTTTTAATACCATGTACTTGTACCTAATTATTACTTAGTATTTCATTTTTTTTGTAAACTTTTTTTAAATTTTGTATTCTGTATGTATTTATCTGATAAATAGAAAAAAAACTAAACCGAAATCTTTTTTCGTCATTGTTTTATCGTTAAAAAACTAAAAATTTCTATTTTCAAATATGAGTGCGTCTAAATTTATGAAAACCACTGTATATATATATATATATATATAGATAATGTTAACTTAACTTTAAAACAAGACAATGAAGTTAAGATGTTGGTTGAAAGGCTGCTAAAGGAAAAGTAAGGTGTCTATGCTTTCCTTGTAACACGGTTTTTAGAAAAGAAGTCAAGATATAACACAATGTCAATAAAAAACACAGCTATGGCTAGTATAAGGTAATTATATTGACTATTGTTTTGTTGAGCAGCAACATGAGTTAATAGAAATAAATATAAACCATTCTTATTTTATAGGTTTGGGATTTCACCTGCCGCAACTGCAGCAATTGCTACAAGTTATCTTCAAGATTTAATTGAAGCAGGATTTCTCACCCCTGAGTCCTCTTACCTTGCTTGTGACCCTTCTAAGTTGACGAGAGAGAAAAAAAAGGTGATGGTAGTTGCGAAGAAAAATGATAATTTAAAACTTCCGAAAGCAGATATATTGCCATTTTCTTTGACGGAAGGAAAGATTCAACAAGAGCAATGATAAATGATTCAAATGGACAGCTACATCCTATTATTATCAAAGAGCAGCACATTACTGTGACTATAGAACCTGGTTGGTGATATCTTGGTCATTTTACCCCAAATGCACCTAATCATCTAGATGAGCCAGCTAAAAAGATTGCTGAAGGTGTTTATAATTTGCTGCAACAACATAATTTTACTGAATTATGTTTAGTACTTGGAGCTGACAGTACTTCAATTAACACAGGCTGGAAAGGTGGTGCTATAACGCATCTTGAAAAGCTGTTAGGTCACAAGTGCCACTGGGCCATATGCATGCTTCATTCAAATGAATTATTTTCTTCAAGTTCTTCAAACACAACTAAAGCTTTATTAGGTTCAGCGAAAGTGGAATTATGCAGAATATTTTTTACAATTCCTAACTTACTTTCAATTTTAAAGCAATTATCTCCAATGGATGTAGAAACAAAATAATCAGTTTCATATCTTTTTTATTAAAAGTGTCTTCATTGATGTTGCAGTGCCCTTCGATAATTCAACGTACCACTTGGCCAGTTGGATTCTGAGGTTTGCGAACTAATTTTTTCAATCTTCCAAGGTAACTTTCATATCTAAATACTGATACGTTATCAAGAAAACCATAATGTTTAGCATCAATTGGTAAATGTATTAAAGAATGAATATTTTAAACAAGATGATTTCTACCATACAACTTTGAAAATGTGACCACAAAGTATTTTAATAGTTGTTCAGCATAGTCAAGATTTTTTGACAACAAATTTGGGCTAAGCAATATTTGTATGGCTAGAGACAAATCAAGGAAATTAGAATAAACTGTGTCTTTTAGAAAATTTTTCAAGACAACAGGCTCAGTGTACCATAAAAATTGTCTCAATTCAGTCGCTTTCCATTTTTTATATTCTGAAAGAGATTTTGGTTTTTGTGAAAACTCTCTGGGAATGTGTTTACGAATTACAGCTAAGTTGTCAGATATCATGGATAACTGTAACTGAGATTACAATCTCCACGTGGCCCATGAATCCATTGAAACAAAATCCTATGCATAACACCTAAACACACAATGTGCATATAATCTAATGGAAATTCTGTAACCATACCACAACCCAACTCCTCCAATGGTGAAGTACCTACATGAATTTACATGAGCGTCAGAATAATGACGCTCAGTAAAGATCAAATCAGTAAGTAGTGTTACCGCTATATTGGGAAGTATGGTTTTGTTACACCATTTGCCAAGTTGCATACATCTCTCACATGAATTATAAGCAGAGTGAGGCTTAATACATTTAATAAAAGCCCTTGCTGGTGTATCACAAATTATAGCATCAATTTTCACTATGTAAGTTTTATTATTAAATAAAAAGCCATAATGCTTTAAGCTCTTCATTTCTGAAACAAGGTTATTCAGATATTCATTAAGAGAAGTAGTTTTTTTAGTGTTACTATATATAGCAATAGGAAAAGTTCAACCTGATGGGCACTCTTTTAGTGAACCAAGAATTGGCCAAAAAGAAATAAAATTGCTGTTAAAAAGTGGTATACCGTCAATATTAATATGAATATGTAAAAAATCAATTTGAGAAATAGGCAGATTGAATTTTAAAATGTTTTGTATCCAATACTGCACCCAAAATAATAATATTCTCCACCTGCAACATGCTTGATATCAATATTTCGACGAGTATTTAAAAGGGTTCTTGAATCAGTAGGCAGATCAGTGTGTAACGGAGTCAATATGTGTAAAAAACCTCCTAAAGCTGAGTGAGATATACGATATGTTATTGCCTAATCTCGAATTTTATTTACTATTGTACAGTCATCATTTTCCCTATTATTGTCATTATTGTCACTTTGGGTGCTGTTAACTTCATCAGCTTCTAAATCATATCTACTATAATCAAAATCAACACTAGACTTTCAATATTATCAGAGAACATTTCTGAAAACTCTCTTTGAGATAATAGTAAAAAAGTTCATTTGCATTTTTGTATTCGTTTGCATTATGATCAACACTTTTTTTACATTTACTAAAGCTTAAGTCATCCACAGTCTTCGAAATAATAACAGGATTATCTAGCATGGAAATACTTTCAAACTTATCTTTCTGAAATAACTCAGTAAGTACGTTTGAAGCTCTTGATCTAATTCTTCTTTTTGTTCTATCTGAACACGTCTTGAAATTAACGTTCTCATTAAATGCTGCCATTATAATTTTTAAATTTATTTAATGCTTTCTGATAACAGCTATTGCTTAAATATTAAATATGTTAAGATAATATAAATATAAGTTTTGATAAAATATTATGGTTATCTGATGGAACTTGGTTATCTGACAAAACATGCAATAGATTACCTGATGAAATACAAATGTTTGTGTAGTACAAAATAACGAATAATATATGATTCATATGTTAATCATTATTCTGTTTATTACCAAGTTCCATCAGATTAAACTATTAAATAATGATCTTACTATAATTACATTATAGTAAGTATAATATAATTACATTATAGTAAGTACATATATGTACTTACATAATCTATAGATTATGCAAAATAGTTTATATAAACCTTTCAAATAAAACATATAAACGTTCATATAAAATATATAAACATTTCTTATAAATAAATACATAGTCCATGTATATCTATGTCATAGATAAATCCATAAATTAAATTCCCAAATTTCAATTTGCTGATATAAATAAATTTTGATATATTTGTAATTTTGGAAAGCGTGCATTTAATTTGTTTCACGATGGTTCGGGATATCAACACGGGACCCACACTAAAACCAACACAAAAACCTCGCTGAACCCAGGCTGGGTTACCCAGACTAGCCCAGATAAATATGACGCGGGGCCCGAGCATCATGGTTTGCTTGGTAGGTCTTGGGGCACCTAAATAAAAAAACAAAAAAACAAAACAAAACAAAAAAAGGTTTGAGTCAGCTGACCATTTTATTATGTTTTTAATCACCTTTCTCTTTGCTCTCTATCTTTTTTCATTTTCTTAGGACTGCGCTCTTTTCAATTTCTGATGAACTAATCAAGTCCTTTCCATTTATGTATCAGCTAATACAGTTGTTATTGCTAATTTTAAACTTTATCACCCTGAATTATTGTTTTTAGATACATTAATCCTGCTTCTAGTAATGTTAACATAGTTAAGATAGCAATGAATGAAAAAAAAGTAAATGCATTTGAAGCAAGTTTGGTTTAACAGCTGTTCGGACTTGTATATGAAACCTTTTTTTTTTGATATTTTTTATTTAAATTTTTCTATGTGTTCTTTTTACATTAAATTTTCACCTGAAAATATACCCTCAAATGACAAAGAATGCTCTCTTGACAAAAAGTTTATTTGGAAAAAGTTTCAGGGGATTGTTCTTTTTTTCATAATGATAATGGAAGAAAGTATATATATTTTTTTCTAATATTTACGGACAATCTCTTCACTTAGTTTTGCAAGGTATTTCTTTACTGTTGCAAATAACTCACTGATGTCTTGAATATAATAAAATGCATTAGTATTGTTGGCAAACAAAATTGAGTTTAAAATATTTGGGAATTTACTCAAGTTATTTACATAAATGAAAAACAAAAGTGGTCTTATGTAATTGTCATTAATTTTTTTTTTTTTTTTTGCCATAATATAAAATGCATTTATATGATGGTGAAATGCTTTCTATTTGTTTAATAATAACTAATAAACCAAGTATTCACAATTTTTGTTAAATTCAATTAAGTTAAAAATTCACTATTTATCAATAATATAAATATATAAATATATCTTAATTTTTTAATTTTACTTTTTTATAATTCTTGTTTTAGTTTCAATTTCAACTTTATATCCTAATAACTGTAAGTTTGTTATACTTACTTTAAATGCTGTTATTCTGTGACAATCTAGAAGTTAATTGTATTTATCATTTTATTTTTCTTTAATAATTTTATAGAAACTTTAAAGTTTTAAAATTTTTATTACTTTAGACAAAGTATCCGTAATCTCTGTAGCCATATTAGTTCCTGTTTTAACTGTTCTTATTGCAGTTATTTTTGTTATTGCTGGATTGAGGTTTCGCAGAAAAAAATGCCAAAAATCATTGAACCTAAATCCTTACACTATTAAGTAAGTAAACATTGTAATATTTATACACACACAAACACACACACACACACACACACACACATTTTATTGGCCAAATTTCGCAAGTATTTAACTAAGTCTGGCATATTATTAATGAGAAGCCAAAATAGCGGAGATACTATGAAAAATCCTTGATGAACAAAATCCAAGACATCCATCTATTCTGAGAAGAAGTTGCCAAAAATAACAACAACAAAAAAAAAAAAAACACGATTTTTTACAGTCAAGAAAGATCTTGACCACATTAAGAATTTTACTACATAAACTATAGCCAGCCAACTTGAGATGAATCAAAATATGTGACTCACAATAAAAAGCTTAAGCAAGTCTACCAAAATAAGCAAAGTGGCACAATCATTGCCTAAAGCTTCAGTAATAATATCTAACACTTCGAGATTAGTAATACACAATCTAGATCTGACAAAACCATGTTGTTGCCAAGATAACAAATTATGTTTTAGTAGGTATTCAGTCATGACATCATGCATAGTTTGCATTACTCATTTCATTACTTTTTTAACTGCTGAGGTAACAGAAATAGGTCTGTAATTTCAAGGATCAGTATGATGATCTTTTTTGAATATCAGTGTTATATTAGCAAGTTTCCACCCAGATTGTAGTTGGCCAGAATAAAGGGCTTAATAAATATTAGAGAAAGAGGCACATTAAACTCATTAGAATAAGTTCAAGCACTCAAGGATGAATTCCATCATTTCTGGGGGCTTTTAAAAATCAATTTAAATATCAAGTGCAGATAATTTGAAGAAATAGTTAAAAACTGGAAAGCAAACTGCTTTGGTTCTAGGAAATAGGAGATTGAGAGTGAGTTGTATGTGGTAAAAATTCAATTTTAAATTTTTACCAACTTAACTTTAATTAATTAAAAAAGTTTTAGACAGTTTGCAATTTATCAAAAAATTGTGTTCCATTGTAGACAAAGAGAGATCAAATGTCACCTTTACAAGACATTTAGCTGTTCACATAAGAGTTTTTTCTGACAAGATTTGGAAGCAAAGATGATTTGACTATCAAACTTAAATACTGTGTCAGCCACAATTTTTTTGACTGGACAATGTTTTGTAAGACTTGAATACTGTCTTGAATTTTAGTAAAAGCTAGCCTAACTTCATTAATAGTCTAAATTTTTATGTAGTCACAGCTTTTATAGAAAATTAAAACCAATATTGATCACACCTCTTTAAACTAAAGGATACTTTGACCATAGGAATGCGCTGTTTGATCAAAAAAATGTATGCGTTTTTGAATAATTCAAAGCTTTTGACTGCTGATTTTTTCTGAAATTAGTTTGGCTAGCAAAATTTGTTTAGGCCCTTATTTATTGTATTATAGCCACCTTTATTATTGATATTATTTACTTTGTGTAGTCTGGAAATTATATTCTATGATTTAAGTCTGTAATCCTATAGGAGTGAATTGAGTACATTCAAGTGGAAGACCAACTGTAACATTATAAATACAATCAGGGTCATTTGATAGCCCTAGGTCAAATGTGTTAATAATAAAAGTTGGTTTGGTGACAAACTATGATAGGAAACAAGCATTGATAGTATACTAAAATATACACTACAATATAGTATACAAACATATACATAAACTATACATTGATAGTATTCTAAAAAAAGTTGACTAGACTGTTACATTTGCCACCCTAATCACTTTACCTGATATTGCTATTGATTAAATCACTGGTAATTAAAATCACCAACAATTAGAACACCTGTTT
The DNA here is from genome assembly GCF_022113875.1 of Hydra vulgaris. Classification (NCBI taxonomy): domain Eukaryota; kingdom Metazoa; phylum Cnidaria; class Hydrozoa; order Anthoathecata; family Hydridae; genus Hydra; species Hydra vulgaris. The sequence goes on along the minus strand of NC_061165.1, from coordinate 2,766,719 downwards.
ATTTCTCACCATCAACTAGAGTTTTAGCGTATTTGATTGACTTTGTCTATTAGACTCATTTTGAGTTAACAGATGGCAATAAAATATTACCATTCAGCAAGATATCATTTCTATATGAAATTTGACACCATATTTTCTTACCTATTTTTTTATCAATGAACTCTCATTCAAATAAAAGTTTATCTTTTTTAACGTAAATGGCCACTCTACCAACACGAATTGTCCTATTTCAAAGGTATACAGTGTAATTGTCTAGATCTGTTAAAAATGTAGTAGTGAACCATGGTTCTGTGATTTCAATTATGTTTAGGTAAACCAGTGATGCAATTCTAGCATGGAATTTATCCCACTTATTTTCTAACGACATTGGAATAAAATAAAATTTCAGTTCAGATAAAGAAAAAGTAGACATTAAAAAAAACATTAAACAAAAAGACATTAGAGTAAAAGGAATACAAACATTTGTGTTTAGTATTTTATTCTTTTCATACAATCTATCCAACAATTAAGCCAGACCAGAAACTTTTTTTTCCATATCTATAACATCAATTAAGTTTCAATTAAAATTGATATTTTCCATAGTCCTAAATTTTAATTAGAAGCAGAAGGAGTAGGAAGTGATGTCTTTTTCTTTTTCCGCATTTTTCTAACTTCTACATCATCACTTGTAGAAACTTTTGAGATGGTCAAAACTTAACAATCACTATTTTATTATCCCCAAAATTAAATGACTCAATAAGACCGCTTGTGATTATATTATTCAATATTTTACTCTTTTTGTTGTTTTCTTTTGCAACTTTAACAAATATTTTTCTTTGGCAGTAATCTACTTCTCTTTGTTAACAAAACCTGCATAAAAATCAGCGCTTCAGGTATTAGTTTGGTAAGTATGTATATATATATATATATATATATATATATATATATATATATATATATATATATATATATATATATATATATATATATATATATATATATATATATATATATATATATATATATATATATATATGTATATGTATGTATATATATATATGGAATAACCTATCCAACGTTTAAAGATGCATGGGCAGCTGGATATCTGAATAATAACAATGAATATCACCATACTTTATGAAAAGCATCTTTCCTTAACTGGTAATTTGTTCGCGCAACGTGCTATTTAGCTGATAGTGGATTTCAATTTGATTGTTCTGGCTTAATTTCAATGTTTAAGTATTTCATTCAAGAAACAGAAATAATCTTTTCAAAGACAACTGCCCTGGTGAAGACTGGAGAGATGTGAATATCTGCAGATTGTTTAAGAATGAGTTACAGCTGTTTTTTGAAACTTACTTTTTTACATGCTTTACAAGCTATGTATTTTCAATATTTCGATCAATCAAAAATTTAAAAATTGTTTTTTTTTTCTGTACATTCTTTAAAACAATGTTCATAAAAAATCTTTTAAATCATCCTTTATAAACATTCTCTTTTTTTTTTAATTTATTAGATAGGAAATTTAAGCTCTTTCAATTTTGATGAATCACTTTTGTTGAATTTTTTGTCAGGTATGTGTGAGGAGGATGCAACGCATTTAAAATAGGACACTCTTCACTTAATTTGCAAGTAAAAGCTAAAACTATTGTTGGGTTCATCTAAATAGTTTTTTTATTGTGGTTTTTTAATTTTATATATATATATATATATATATATATATATATATATATATATATATATATATATATATATATATATATATATATATATATATATATATATATATATATATATATATATATATATATATATTCATTTATATATATGTATATACATATATATATATATATATATATATATATATATATATATATATATATATATATATATATATATATATATATATATATATATATATATATATATATATATATATATGTATATATATATATATATATATATATATATATATATACATATATATATGTATATATATATATATTCGTATTTACACACACTTTAGTGCTTGTGATGTGCTTTTGCCAGGTTTTTTTCGTGTATGTATGAAGGCTTTACATCTCCCTATAATTAGTAGAGCATGTGAAAAGTGCTGCTACATGATTTTTTTTATTTTTCAGTCAACACATTGGTTGTGGTGAATTATTAACAGATGAATGGGAGATATTCCCAGAAGATATTATTAAAGATAAAAAAATTGGAGAAGGAGCATTTGGTACTGTTTTTGCTGCAAAACTTAGTTTGTCTGTTCTTTCAAAAAGAAAGAACATGAAACAAAATCCAGTGTTTAATGATATCTTACAAAACACTTCCGATGTTGCTGTGAAACTTGTAAAAGGTAAGAAATTTTAAAAATAAATAATTTATTGCTTTTTTCTTTTTTTTTTAAATTCTTTGTTAATGCTTTTATGTATACATATATATACTAGAAAGTTCATGGGCACCCTAAGAAATAATGCTAAAACAGGTGCCACAGGCGTCTATTTTTAGCAACACTTGTAAATGATAAATGTTTTGAGAAATGCATTGAAACTGGTGAGGGCAAATATATCTTATACATATTATGCATACCTAATGAGTGTTATCAATAAAGACTTATTTATTAAAGTATATTTATCAATAAAGAGTGAACAGAATTAAAATCAAAAAATTAAAAGACTTGAAACAAATGTTAAAAATAAAAATTTTCAAGTTAAAAAATTTCATTAAGGATTTTTTTTTATAATTGATATTACTTTTGAGTCACTAATAAAAATGGTGGGGGATGTTTATGAATTTGTAAAAAATTTTGCCACCAACCCCAAGCTTATTAAAACCCACACCTCTCACCCCACCTTCCTCTGTTTAATAATTTTTAATTGTTGTCAACAAAATCTTTACATCTCAAAACTAAAAAAAACAGTGAAAATCAGCTATAAAAATTAGCTAATAATTCTTTCAATCATCATTAAAAACAAAAACTTTTGGTGTAAACAGACTTAAACATTCTGACCTTGAAAATCTTGATTCAGCATATTAAATTCTATTGAAACTATGCTAAAACAGCTGTTCAAAAATGTGCATTCGACTGCTAGAATTATATAGTTTTAGGCATATTTTGTAAATAATGTTAGTTCAAATTTATAAATGAACTTTTTTTATAAAAAATACTTATATTGTCTCAAAATAAAATTCCTACTTCTCCTTTTATTGAAAATTCCCTTGTTTATTAGGTCTAGACTAAAATTCCCTCCCCCCTCCTTATATTACCCCCCTTAACAACAAGCATTAGCGAAATTGTTTTTCTTTAAAAGCAAGACATGTTATTTATTAACTAAATTACTTAACTATTTAATAACCGTTGTGTCTTTTATTGTAATAATATTTATTATCATTAATATATTAGCATTAGTTAATAAAACAATATTCTAAAATTAAAACAAAAATAAACTATGATAGGTATTAAATCCAGAGCACTGGCACCTCAATCAAATTTATTAACCACTACACCATACAGTATTGTAATACAATAAGTTAAGTACAGTAATGAAAATTGAAAAAATCATCTTTTTTTTATATCAATAAAATCTTAGTAGATTTTTAATTTTTTCTTTGCAAAAAAACTTTGATATTTACATCTAATCTTTGTTTAAAATGATTCAGTATCAATAGTTATCTAAAGCAACGTTTTGATTTTTTTTTGTTGCTACACATTTTTTCATTAAAATTATACCACAATATGCATAAAAATCACCTTTATACTAACTGTATAAATCAAAGTATTGCTATTCATCTACTGTTTCTTTTTTATTGACTTGATTTATGCGCGTTCAAGTCTAGGTATTGGACTAATAGAAACTGTTTATTTATTTATCTACTACTATGGCTATAAAGATCTCTAATACAAAACAAAATGATCTAGGTAATTATGTTTGACCCTAATGTTGTAACATTTAGTGAATTGGGTACAGGATTGCCATCAGTTTCGTATGCGCACCAAAAGGTTCATGGTACAAGTTCCAATCTAAAAAATTGGCTGGAAAATTCATATATAATTGAACTATTTATTCTAGCATTCTTAATCCTTAATCTTATTTTTAATTTTTAATTTTTTATTGTGTACACTATTAAACCAAAACTTTTAGTTTTGGTTTAATAATGTACACAATAGTCATTTCCTCTGATAACTGAAAAAACCTGAAAAATGTTTACATGGAAAAAAATAGTTTCAATGAATTGCTAAATCAAATTATATAATATATCTAAACTGTTTCATATAAAATTTTATGTGGTGTTTATAATGTTGAAAGAATTTCTCTGAGTATTGATGTAAGATCAGCAATTCTAAAATTTATGATAGACAACAATTTTTAAATAACTTTTTTAATGACTTTGGAATGACATTCAGTAATAATGAGCAAAATTGTAGGATATCTATGGTTTTTATGGATACCAAACAAGTCTTTAAAATTTTATATTGATCAGAAAATAGTGATCAATATAAAATATTAGTTAATGTAATGTAAAAAAGTGAATAGTTGTAAACATAGTTTGTTTCCTTGTTTTTACTTGTTTTTTTCTCAAAGCCGTGTGTTTTGGGCAGGCGACAGAGATATTTTCAAATCTAATTATCAAATTAATTTGAAATTTGGCCCATTTATTTATTGTTTTAGTATTAAAAACATACACAAGAAAAATCTTTACTCCTTCTTTTGTTTAGAAGTTTTTAAAAATTTTGTTCCCTTAAATTACCCAATTTTAGCCTTAGTTTACAGAAATGCTAATTTTTTATCCAGTTTTGAACCTAACTTAAATCTTTTAGCCCATGATAAAATGATAAATATAATATATCACAGGCAAAATTTCAGTCATAAGTTATTAACGATTGCTAAAAAATCTTTTTTACCCTTTGCCATATTATTTACATTTAATGATTAAGAAATAATATATTTTAAAAATTTTCAATATTTTAAAATCTTTTTTATTTTTCTTATAGAATATTATATAATTTGAGAAAAAAAAACAATATGTAAAATTTAAATAAATATTTTTTTTCTAGTTACTGTACAATCACCTTAATAAAATTTAAATAAAATGGATTTATTTTGAAGCATGATATTTTTTTAATTAACGCACTTTAAAATAAAATAACTTCCACATGAATACTACATAAGCCTTTAATCAGTGTTATACTGTCAGGGCATTAGTGACCTGGGTATATATATTTAGTGATAGGATTTTACATATAGGGTATATATATATATATATATTTAGTTTTAGGATGTTTTTATTTATAGTTTTGTCCCAACTTTTCAATGAAAATAAATAAAAGTTTACTAATTGCTCCTTTAATGTGACATTATTTAAACTCAAAAAAATAATTACTTCTTTCTTTAAAAACATTCATGTAAAATGTGAAAAAATTTATATATATATATTGCTTGGAAAATATGCTTATAGGTGTTCTTATTAACTTAGGTGACACTATGCCTCATTATTTTCAGCAGTAATATAATCCAATAAATTACTAATGTGCTGTGATTAAAAAGATAGAAAAATACTAACTCTTTTTTAAATTTTTTCCATTGTTTATAAACTCTTTCACAATTATGTTTTAATTGAATTTTAATTTTTTGATTTTTAATCTTTAAAATTTATTGTTTTTTTGAGCTATACTATGTAGTCACAGAAATATATTTGGTAGGTATTGTAGGTATTGGTAAAAATTTTCTATGAAAACGTTAAACCTGCAAAAAAAAAATTAAATTTTTTTGTAAACAGTTGCTTGTTACTGTGTATAAATGAAGTTTTTAGTAATTAAAAGTGTTGATCAAAATAGAAAAAAAAATTAATAATTTTCATTTAAAAAATTGGCAGTTATTGTATTTATTATAAATATAGATTCCGCCAATACATCAGAACTCAATGATTTTTTTGAAGAGATAAATTTGATGAAAAAAATTGGATTCCATAAGAATATTGTAAATTTGATTGGCTGTTCAACACTAAAGAAACCATTATGTTTAATTTTTGAGTATATGGAGCATGGAGATTTGCTGAATTTTCTTAGAAAGAGGCGAACCAAAGTAAGTTGTTTTAGTATTTTTAAGATGATGATTTTTACTAGCATTAAAGTGATTTGTAAAAAACAGGACATTGGTTAAGATTATGAAATAACAACAAATTATTAGTTCAATAGTTTGTAGCAAAAAAGAATTGAATTTTTTATTTATATTTATGGTTTCAAAGTTTTATTGAAAAAAACAAAATCAGTTCAATTTTCAAATTAAAAATATTTTTAACACTGTTTTCGAAAAACCTTCAGCACCATGAATAGTTACCAAATTTTAATTTAGATATCATCTAGTTTAATTTTTGACACAATACAGTTTTTCCTAGCTAGTATCATGTGACACAAAATCTAAATAAAAACAAATTTAAATGGAGGTTAAATCTAATGTGGCATAATAAGTATATATTTTTTTAATAAGGCTACTAATTTATATAGCCTAAATGTTAATATCAAACAAACTAAACTTTTGTTTTTATGACCATTTGAATCTTATGGCCATAATTTTCCTGCCATTTCACTGTTACAGATTAACCTGTTGTTAGACAATCAAATCATCTCAGCTTCTGTTAGTAAAGCCAAATCTCAATTAAACTCCTTTATAGCTTGTGGTTCAGTCAAAGTTCTTTTCATAGTCTTACAAAAGTTTTATTTAGAACTCTCTGCAATTATTTCTAAAGTATTCATTAAGCCCTTGACTGAATCTTGTTTTCCTGTCTGCGGGAAAATAGCACTATAGTTACATTATTTAAAACTTGTCGTCTAGTCAGTCTTCTCATTAACTAAGGAGTCTTCTCATTATTAATAAAAAAGAGTCTACTCATTTTTTATAGTAAGAAGTCTTCTCATTATTAATAGCAAGTCTTTGATCAACAAATTTCTGACATCCCATCTTAAGTCAAATAACTTACCGTCAGAAAATCAATATGGTATTTTATTTTCTTGTTCTATACTTGACTTATTTATTGCTGTAACTAAAAGATTCTCCTGTGAAATTAGGTAAAGGTGGCTAAGCGAGGACTATTGATACTGACACATTTAAAGCTTGCAAAAAATTTTAACATTTTAGTCTTCTTTATAAGCTTGTTTCATATTGCGTATCTGGGAAAATTTTTTAAATTATCAAATTATTTCTTTCAGTTTCTTATATATCCCTGGAATACTGTTGAATATTTGGGCTGGCTCTTTTTATGATTCTCTTTCTCTTTTAGAAAAAGTCCAAAAACTAATTGCGATTAAAGTTGGACCTGCTGTTGAATTTAATATTGTTGTAAGAATCATATCAGCCAGTAAAAGGAACAATCTCATCATGTAATATTGTGTCTTTTATTGATTGGTTCTAATATGTGTGTGTTCCAAGCATTATAATTAAATCCTTGGGTTTTTTTATTTATTTTAGGAGTCAGATTTTGAATCATTCTCTTAAACACACCTTGTTGTAATTATTGATTTAGATATATATAGTTTATATTTACCGATTCAGTCTTCTTTATTAAAAGAACAGTAGTTGTCTGTTTCTTTACCTACTTTATCTGCCAAGCCTGAGCTTATTTCACATCATCATAAAGTTGCATTTCTTTTTATTTTGTACAAATACTAGTATAGCCGCTGCTAAAAAGTGCTATCATCTTTTGTTCCAACTACCAAACTCATTCTCTCTCAACTCGCCATTAAGCAAAGTCACATTCTTTTACTGTATCTTTTCCTGCATGCTCTAAAAACTTTTAATTGTCTAGATTTTTTTCCCTGTATTTTAAGACTTTAGAACATTTTGCATATATATATATATATATATATATATATATATATATATATATATATATATATATATATATATATATATATATATATATATATATATATATATATATATATATATATATATATATATATATATATATATATATATATATATATATATATATATAAATATTTATACATATAGTTAGTTAGTTAGTTAGTGGTAAATTTCATGAACTTTATCCACAAGCTGAGACATAGCAATGTTCAGTTACAGCAACGCATTCCTTTTTTTTTTTAACCATAGTTTTTTTGTTATTTGTTAACCGCTCATCCAGGCTCTCTTTGAACTTGTTTATATTCTTGGAGAACGGTAGAGAAATTAAAAAAAAAGTATTTTGAACATGAAAATCATAATAAATAAAACTGATCTTTTGTTGTAACTTTAATAAAATACTTTTGGTTTGCAACTAATTAAATGTGTGTTGCTGAAATTTTATGCAATGAGCATTGTTGAACAAGGTATGCATAACTGCATTTATATTGTCATTTTGCAATAAGCACGTAAATTTTTATTTATGTTTAAAATAAAAGGCATCATATTAAAATATGTATATATATATATATCTATATATATCTCGATCTATATATGTAAATATATATATATATATATATATATATATATATATATATATATATATATATATATATATATATATATATATATGTATATATATGTATATATATATATATATATATATATATATATATATATATATATATATATATATATATATATATATATATATATATATATATATATATATATGTATGTATGTATATATATATATGTATGTATGTATATATATATATATATATATATATATATATATATATATATATATATATATATACATAAATATATATAGTCATATCTTTTGAACAATAAAAAATTTTACTATGAAATTTAAAATTTCTCGATGAATAGAAGTCTAGTTAAAAATAATATATAAATATATATATATATATATATATATATATATATATATATATATATATATATATATATATATATATATATATATATATATATATAATATGTTTATTTAACAAATGTTTTTCTCTCCTATATGTTATTTAATTAACTCTTGTTATTCTATGCTATAGGTTGGTCTTGAATAAAAATAATTTATGAGAGATTATATATTTCAAATGGCTATTGAGATTGAACTTTGAGCTGACTTTAGCAAACAAATTGATTTATTGTAATATTGCATTATGAATGAAATAACATTTCTGATTGAGCAAACAATTGATTTTACTCAATTATTTTCTGTTTTTAAGTCGAAAATAAAGAATGGCAAATGGCAACTTGAACCATAACATTTCTTGTAAAATATCATGACTGGTTACAAGGCACGCTTGATATACCAAATAATGCCTCTTTTCTTGCCGAAGATACACGCGTGTTTGGTCGCCCAATTAAAGATTTTTTTGAGTTGATTGATTGTAGTGAACGTCGTAACACAGCACAACTAAGAAGTAATAATGATGCAGAAACACTGGTTTATGCTGGTCAGATGGCACTTTGTAAGAAAAGAAATGTTGATGGAGCCTATGTGATTAAGGATATGTAATTAAGGATATCATGTTATAGCTATTATAAATATTGGCACCCCTAGGCTATATTTTTGCAATTATTGGCAGAAAAAGCTTTGTTCATGTTCCTTGAAGCATTGTTACCCTGAAAACAATATGAAATCATTGCTGAAAGTTCTAAAAAAATTTATCTTTGTTACTCTATCATTAAAAAAGCAAAACAACAATGCTATCCAGACATTAATTGTCACAGAAACTTGTGCAGAAATTAAGTTACAAGGTTTATTAGACCATACATCTTAAAAAGGTGATTGCAACATTGAAAACGGAAGATTTAGCAACTTTGAAACTTATTTATAAATGGGGATTTGATGGTTCACAACAATCTAAATTTAAACAAAAATTTATTAACAATAGTGACTCCAATGCAAACATTTTTAAATCATCGGTAGTACCCCTGCAGCTAATTTGCCTGAGTAGCAATAAGATAATTTGGAATACGTCATTACCCTCATCTCCATGTTTTTGCCAACCTCTACGGATCCGGTTTTATCATAAAACCACAGATATTACCAATAAGGAAATAAATTACCGAAATGAGCGAATAAAGAACTTGACAGTAACTAAAATAACGGTCGGGTTTCATGAAATAACAGTCTGTCATAAGTTGTTGTTAACCAATGGTAGATGGCAAAGAGTGTAATGTAGCAACAAATACGTCATCCACCATGCGTTGCTTTTTATGCAAAGCCACTTCTATAGATGTCAACAACCTTACAATTATATCGAAACTCTCAATAGATTCCAAAAACATAATGTTTGTTATCACTTTTACATGCCAGAATCCGATTTTTCAAAACCTTATTGCACATTTCTTAAAGATGTCCTTAGATAAATGACAAGGAAAAACACCACTGAAAAAAATATTGTTAAAGAACAAAAAGCAAAAATTCAAGAACAATTTAAAATGAACTTGGATTGATTGTCAATGTACCCAAACCATATTATGGGAACGTGAATGATAGGAACACCAGTATAAGATTTTTCAGTAATCCAGAAACATCAGCAAATATCACTGGAATAGAAAAAAATCTGATAGGTTTGCTCTAATATTGGAAGTCATATCAAGTGAGAACAAAATTGACATAAATAAATTTCGTATTTATTGTTTAGATGCAAATATTTACATTGAGCTGTATCCGTTGTTCCCTATGTCAAACACTGTACATAAAAAAATCCTACCTATATGAGCTTTGTCGGAAGAAGCAGCAGAGGCCAGAAATAAATATTTCCAACAATATAGGGAACATTACAGCAGAAAATTTAGCAGAGTTGCCTGTAATATGGATGTCATTAACAGACTTTTGCTCACATAAGATCCATATCTAAGTAGTATTTATTTATTTATTAGTAATTAGGCCCAAAGCCTCTAAAAAAAAGCAAACTTTTTAAACCTAAACTATGGAAATGTTATTGCCTAATGAAGAAATTACTATGGAAAAAAAATGACGATTACAATGTTGACGAATCAAATGAAGATGAATGGATTGCATCATCAGATTAAATTTTAGCATTTAAGTTTATTTGAAATACTTTTGTAGAATTGAAAATAAATAAATGAAATAAAAAAAGCTTCTTTTTTTGTACATTTCATTGATTATCATTAACCCTAATTGCATAATTAACCGCATTATGAGTATGCTTTCGACTTTGAAATGATTTCAAAGTCGGAAAAATTTATTATATATATGAAAATTTAAGGTGATGGTTGTTTCAAAACAAAGCATTTAAAATCACAATACATGTTAATAATATTTTCGCGTTCAAAATACTTTTTTTTAATTTCTCCACCATTTTCCAAGCTGATTTTTTCAACATTCAATGGCCTGATTCATATTCTTAATACACTTAAAAAAACCAGCTGCCATAAAGTGCTATAAATTTACTTTTATGGAGTGTACACAAGGGTCGTACTTATAAAACAATTTTTTTTTTTGCTGTAACTTAATTTAACTGCTTTAAAGGATTTTATTTTAATTAATTTTTTTTTTTTTAGTATTTCACTTTATTGAACTATATATATTTTTATATTTATAAATATTTTTAATTACAAATATCCTTGTAAAATATATATTTTTAAATATTTCACTCTATTTAAAAGAAACATTTGCGTAAACTTTATTAATTTTTTTGTTTTTACGGTAACTTCAAAGAAATACTTTTGATCAAATTTTTTAGTAAAATACTCCACTGTGGGATGCACAAATTCTCTTTATTTTGCAAGGGATGAAACACTCCATCTTTGAAGTTTTGACGGCATAGAGCTGTGCGAGCTTGTAGGTATTTATATCCTGCATAATATAAGCAACATACATGGGTTACAGTCCAAAGGATTGTATAGAGATAATGTTTTTTTCTGTTTTTATAAAGTCACTGGACCAGAATCAGAAAAAATAAAGAAAAATTTTGTCAACCTTTTTAAGGATAACTTCAATCTAGATTTCACAATCAAATTTAAAGATTGTAAATTTTTTAGATTTTTACGTTTAATTTATCTAGTTGTTCTTTTCGACCATACAGAAAACCAGGTCACCACCTGTACATTAATGTTAATTTTAACCACCTTTCTAATATTATCAAATCCATACCAACGATGTTATCTAAACGACTTAGTAATATTTCATCCAACAAAGGCATTTTTGATAAAACTGCACCTTTTTATGATAACGCCTTGGCGTCTAATGGTTATGAAGAAACAATTTGTTATAAACCAAATCATATCGCAACAAAATCAAGATCACGTAATATTTTTTGGTTTAACCCTTTTTTTGCGCTTAACGTAAGAAAAAATGTTTGCTAAAATTTTCATAAATTTAGTTAAAAACACTTTCCGAAATCTCATAAATTTTATAAACTCTTCAACAAAATTATTTTAGTAACTTAAAAGTAAGCTACACTCTAACATCAAAAGTATTATTGCTTTTCCTAACATCAAAAGTATTATTGTTGTACACAGTAAAAAAATTTATCTGGTACTAACACCTCAACCAACCAACAATGCAAATGTTGACAAGCTTCACAATGACCTTTGGAAGGAAAATGCCTCCAAAAAAAATATAGTATACTGCTGTAATTCCTATACAAAAGCAAAGCAAATTCGACAGAGCTTTCCAAGTTTATGTGAGAAATTAAAAAAAAAGGATATACAAATCCTGATATTACATGGAAAATCATCGACAAAACGCAACCGTTTATACCCGAAGGGAAATCATGCAACCTTTGCCTAACTGAAAAGTATCACATATTAACACCAAAAATGAAATTTTTAATCAAAAGAAATGAGCTGGTATCAAAAGGTCGCCATGAAAACAAATTTTTTGTAAACAACATTAACGTCATCAAAGCGGACACTGCATAGTGTTTTTCTAATTAACTTTTTTTGTCCTTAAAATTTCAATAATAATATTCATTATAAAAAAATAAAATTTTTGGTTTTATTACTTAAAAAATAACATTTTTTAACATAAAAAGAAAAAAATTTGTTTTAAAGCCACCCTATTATATATATATATATATATATATATATATATATATATATATATATATATATATATATATATATATATATATATATATATATATATATATATATATATATATATATATATATATATATATATATATATATATATATATATATATATATATATATATATATATATATATATATATATATACATATATATATATATATATATATATATATATATATATATATATATATATATATATATATATATATATATATATATATATATATATATATATATATATATATATATATATATATATATATATATATATATATATATATATATATATATATATATATATATATATATAGAAACAAGCTTTAAAATAAAATAAAACACTAATCTGTCTTTTATTTTATTTTAAAGCTTGTTTCTCTATTAGTAGGATCATCAGGAAGAATAACTAAACATCAAAAATTTAAAATATAGAATAACTATTTCACAAATTGATAACTACCATTTTAAAAACACTTCTCTAATGTTAGTGGAAATCTTTTTGCTATTGGTGTGGATTGAATTATGTTTCTAGTTTTATTTTGCTTTTTTCGCTTTTTTTTTTTTTTTGAAGATAAACTTTTAATATAAATTTAAAAGTCTGCTTTATTACCTTAAAAACTGTTTTTAGTGGTATCGAGTGCATATTTATCTGAGAGGTTTTGGTTTTCTCCAAGATATTTCGAATTTTCTAATTTTCAGATAAAAAAAAGTATTTGTTTTTCTTTCTTTGAAATTTAATAACAATCTTTTTATTTCAAAACCAATTTGAAAAGTTGCTTTAATATATGGGTCATAATTTAATAAAATGTTTTTTTTCTTTATGTAATAGTATAAAATTTCTCTGGAAGCATTTTAGCTTTTTACATATTATCTTATCAAAATACATTTTTTTTAGTAAAAGTTGAGACAAAAAGGCTTGATTAATTTTTTTTTTTTGATCAAATTTATTAAAAGTAATTTCTTTTAAATGAAAGTAAGTAACTTGTTTTTATTTTTTTTTTGTTTTGTTTTAATGTGTATGTGGCACCTTTTTTTATCGATATGTAACGCCTATTTTATAGAATTTTTTTTTTTTTTTTTTTGTTTTTAACTTGTATTGGTTTACGTTTTCATTGATTTTTTTTTTTCTATTGTTATTATATGCAAATATATATTTTATATACCTCATCTGTTTTTTTTTTTTAGTTTTGTGCTTTAAATCTTGATGGAAAATCGTCTGTAAATTTTATGTATACACCAGGATATCAACAATCTCTAAAGGTTTGAAATATTTAACTTTTTTATGATAAGGAAATTAAAAAGTTTTTGCAAATTAAAATTCAACTTTAATTGTTTATTTATACATCATTTTTACAAAACAATAACAGTAATAATGAATGATTTATCTTTTGGGGGTTATGCAGAATGAAATTTTGTTAAAAGATAACGGGACGTTAACGCCTGACGATTTGCTGAGTTTTGCTTGGCAAGTGGCATCAGGAATGGTATTGTTTAATTGCTTTTTTGTTTATATTTTAATTACTACTTTGTTGATTCATAATTTAGTATACTTTTAGGAATTTCTTTCATGTTCTAAATTGGTTCATCGAGATCTGGCTGCAAGAAATATTTTGGTTGGATCAGGAAAAGTAGTAAAAGTATCAGACTTTGGTCTAACTCGAAAAATTAATGATGAATTAAACTACATGAGTAAAAAAAAACGTCATTTACCGGTCAAGTGGATGTCTATTGAAGCTATTTTTGACCACCTGTTTACATCATTTAGCGACGTGTAATTTATTTCAATATATTTTTTTCATGAATTCTATTTGATCATGCAAGTTATTTTAACAAAAGTCTTATGTAATCATATTTTTTTAAATGTTTTTTTAGTTAGCTTTTTGTATATTTTAGGTGGGCGTACGGTGTTGTTTTATTCGAAATTGTAACTTTGGGTAAGAATAATGAAGACTTTTCCGAAACTCAATCCAAAAATATTTTTTTAAATTTTTGCCAATTTTTTGTAGGAGGTGTACCATACCCTACTATAAGTAACCATGAACTTCTCTCTCTTTTGAAATCTGGTTATCGAATGGAAAAACCTGAAAACTGTTCTGAAAGAATGTAATTTATTTTCATTTTGTGCAATGATTTTCGAAACATTATTAATCATTTTAGATTTTATTTAATACAATTTAGGTTTGAGATTATGTTACAGTGTTGGAACGAGGATCCATTACAACGTCCTACATTTACAACACTACGTGAGTATTTTGATGATGCAATGTCTCAAGGTGGTTATTATCTTCATTTTGAATTTGACGAAAATACTGCGCCATCATTTTTGCCATTTGAGACGGATGACGATGACAATAACACAATAGAAGAAGAGGTTTTCCAAAATCCTGTGCACGTAAAGTCAATCGAGCATCTAAAGAAATTTTGTGGTGAATCCATTCTTCCTCTCGGTGAATCCATTTTTCCGTTGAACGACAGATATACAAGCATTAAAATTAATTAAAACAAGTTATTTAACGATTAAATTTTTTTTTTTTTTTGCTTTAGAAACATGCGAAAAACATTGTGAAAAATTCGTCTTTGTTTAGGTAAACTCGTTACAATACATGACATTACATTCTTTGATTTTTCAAAAAACAGAAAGCATTTTAGACGTTTATATTTACATATACAAAATTATAATTAATAGAATTTTATTTTTTATTATTATATTTTTTATTTGGAATAATTGTTTAACATATTAAATATATTTTATTATATAAGTTGATTAAACTTTGTTTGACATAAAGTTTTATTATTTAAAAAACAATGTAGAAAAATATATTAAGCGCATTTCATGTTTCTGATGCTGATAAAGACAGCGTAAATTACTTTTACCAATACTTCTTCAGGCAATAGGTTAAATAAATGAGTAAAATAGTTTTAAATAAATGAGTAAAAGAGTTGCTTTAAATTACTTTAATTTTAATAATTTTTAGCCTTTTATAGGATTTCATTATTTTTTGCAACCTTTGTTGATTTCATAATCAATATAAGTTCCATAACAGAATTTGAAGATAAATACCAAGGAGCTTAATAAAGGAATTTTCTTTAATTTCTACTCAGAATTTTCAGCAAAGTCTTTTAGCAAAAGAAATTGTTTTGTCGAGGAACAAAAAAGAATGCTAAAAATGTGTTGACAAACTCGGTTAATTTTGATGAAATAAGAATCATAAAATTACGTTATTCTTAAATTAAGAACTGACTACCTGTAATAGCTCTACCGCATTCTCCCTCCCATAACAATAACTAACATGATAATAACTTAAGTTAGAGTTACTTTTGTAATCACTTAATTTAGGGTAATCACTTAAGTTAGGGTAATTACTTAAGTTAGGGTAATCACTTAAGTTAGGATTACTTTTGTAATTACTTAATTTAAGGTAATCACTTAAGTTAGAGTAATCACTTACGTTAGGGTAATCACTTAAGTTAGGGTAATTACTTAATTTAGGGTAATCACTTAAGTTGGGGTTACTTTAGTTTTTAAATTATTATTTCTTTTCATTCGCGTTATGCTCTTTACAAAGTTTTATATGCATAATATAATTTCTTGAAGTATACAAATTGTTGGGTTGTCCAATATAATTTTGTTATTTCAAAACACCGTCATTGAAGTTTGTCCCATTCTACTAATAGAGTACAATGTAAAAATATTTTTAACAAATTTTTAATAATTTTTCTAAAGCCCCCTCAACGCCCTCAAAGACTATCCCAAAAAATTGCATGCATTTATATCAACTTTGGTTAAATAACATAACACAACACTTAGATATTGACAAAGTTTATTATCTTATAACTGTTATGATAAATTACTGCTATTTAATGCTAAATAATGTTTATTACAGTGAAATAAATTTAGAATATTAATACTGACAAAAAGCGACAAAGAATTAGAAACATAGTGCAAGTCGACATCTTTTCCAACCAGTTCATGTCAGTTTTGAGATTCTTCAAATTTGACTTCGCCTCCATCATCCACATTAAGACTTACTATTCGTGCATCTACAATTTTTTGGCTGATTGGACACCCATTACCATCAATTACTGGTTCCAAGTAGCCTGATAACCTACAAATTTTAAAAATTTTTCTTTTTTTAAAACACGATGAAGAAAATGTTTAAAACCTGTAAAAAATATCTGCTGGATGTTATGATACTTTGGAATGAGTGACAAAGTTCGTCTAAGAACAAGAATCGTGAAGGTGATCTGGGTGGAAAACGTAGCAACTTCTTGGATTGCCTTTTTGATATCTGGACAGGCAACCATGGATGGTCATGATAAAATTTTTAAGATTAAGGCTCAATTGCAAGCAGTAAAATACAATTGGAAATTGATACTAAACGATGAGGAAAAAAAAGAGTAATACACGAAAACAGACTGTTTGGAAAATTATCACACTCCATGGATAGGCGATCAGGATTTGTTATTCTTCACATACCCAAAAGAATTAAGCAATGTAAAGAAATTACATCAGCAGCCGAGAGGCTGAGACTGTCCGATAATCAAACAACTATGTTTGTTTCTGCGGTGATTAAAGCAGCTGAGGGAAACCTTTACAATGTTGATATCTCCAGATCAACATCTTGTCGTTGCAGAATGTTAAATCGATAGAAAATTGCTAAGATAGTTGTAGATAGAGTCAAATTTAACCCTCCTCAATTTGGTGCTGTTCACTGGGATGGAAAACTGTTAAAAGACATAGTAGGTGAGAAAAATGAATAGTTAGCCGTGCTTGTGTCTAGATCTCCAAAACATAGTGACAAAAAATTGCGGGGAGTTCCTGCTCTTTCTGACTCAAAAGGGAAAGCTCAAGCCAATGGGTTGGCGCTAACAAAAAAAATGATAAATTATTTTGAACGGTGAACGTCGGTGAACGGTTGAGCAATACTGCATAAAAAGCAGTGATTTCAGAATTTGCGACCATATATACCAGTCCAATCCACAACAAAGAGCATGGCTGTTGCCGGGTGAAGAAATATCCTGATTATTTTATTATATAAATTAGAGAGAAATATCCTGATTTTACACAGAGAGAAATATCCTGATTTTAACATTGAGAAAACACTTAATTTCCATTTTTTCAAGATTTATTTTATTATTTAGTTCATAGCACAGAACAATACTGAGTCAAACTGATTAATAAGTATATGACATGCAATCTGTGCATCGATTTGTTGATTTTATATCAAAATAATGACAGTAAATGAAATACATGTAAACCATGTAAAGTTTACAGAAAAACAGCAATAAAAAAGGAGAAAAATATTTTTCTTTTTTCTTTTTTTATTGTACGTCCTGAAATATGATATAAAAATAAATCAAGTTTTGCTTGCTGTTTTTTTATTCTAAATTATGTAAAGTTATAAAAAAAAGAAAAATATTTTTCTCCTTTTTTATTGCTGTTTTTCTGTAAACTATATATATATATATATATATATATATATATATATATATATATATATATATATATATATATATATATATATATATATATATATATATATATATATATATATATATATATATATATATATATATATATATACACATATATAACAATAAAATGCATTTAGAGCTGTTAGGAAACAAGTAATATAGTTATGTGTAAAAAATTGATTGTTTAATTTATACAATTTTTAGTTGATAATATTGCTAAGGTAATTATTTTAACTGTGGAAAATTAGAACAACTATATGATATACCACTTAATTTCACTCTGCAAAGTTAAGTAACCATAGCAACCAAATACAAAAAATAACTTCTATAAAAATCAAATACCTCATATTAATACACATGCCAAGTATAGTGTACGTTGTACAAATGAAAAAAAAGAAAGAAAACTCAATCTAAGAGAAACAAGTTGCTGTTATGTAAATTTAGATATCCATAGCAACAAAAGAAAAAAAAAAATTTAAAGAAGCTTAGACCTTATATTTGTACTTATGTCAAATTTAATGAATGCAGCACTAATAAAAAAAATATAAATAACCAAAAATAAAATTTTGCTATGCAAAATTAGGTACTTATGTCAACTGAATATAAAAATTACACTTTCATATAAAGCGTTGATCTCACATTGGTACTCATGCTAAATTTAGTAAATGAAGTACTAATATTAAATTAGTTATTAAATCTTAAAACTGACTATTCTGGCCCACTGGGCAACATATTGCAAGGTTTTCAAAAAACCTCATTTGCACGTAACAATATATTAATACTATTAGTCAAAGAGGCTTTAGATTAGCTAATCTTCTATGAATCTTTTATGAATCTTTCAATTCTGGAATAGTACCAACTCTCTGAAATATAGCAAATATTAGTCAAATCTATAAAAAAAAGGGAAACAAACTACTTCCTGAAAACTATCGCCCTATTTCACTTACTTTTAATAATTGAAAAAGTTGTAAAGAATAAAATCTTGAAGCACATCAATGATAACAATCTGCTCTCTACAAATCAACATGACTTCCTTAGTCTTAGAGACTTTTGATACTATTTTGTTTTCCCTAGCATCACACCAGTTGATAGATGTAATCTACCTCGAATTTGCTAAAGATTTTGATTCCGTACCTCACACCAGACTCATTTTAAAATTAAAATCATTCGGAATAAACGGCAAACTACTACAATGGATTAATTCCTTCTTAGTAGGCAGAAAGCAACGCGTTACAACTAACAATACTAGCTCTGACTGGGTTGATGTACTTAGTGGTGTTCCTCAAGGTTCTGTTCTCGGCCCGTTCCTCTTTATTCTTTTTACAAACGATCTCGCTCAACTTACAGAAACTTCTAAAGTATTTGCAGACGATACTAAACTTTTTTCTAAAACTTCATCGCAGACTAATTTTGTTGATCTGCACAACCGTCTACGCTTATTGTACGAGTGGTCAAACACTTGGTTACTTAAATTAAACATTTCAAAATGCTGTGTTATCCATTATGGTAAAACCAATCCTATATATAGCTACTTTTAAAAAATAACCAAGGTATAAATGAAAGCCTAAGAAGCTCTGTTAAAGAACGCGATTTAGAAGTTATTTTTACATCTAACCTCAAGTGGAGTACACATATTCAATCAGTTGTCTCCAAATCTTTACAAATTCGTGGTATGCTAAAAAGGACATTCACCATTGTTGATGAAAAAATGGCTCTTAAATTATATAAAGTGTTTATAAGACCACACATGGAACATACATTGTCTCTTTGGACCCCGTATTAAAAAACTGACGTAGCTTTGGTTGAATCTGTTCAACGTAAAGCAACAAAATGGGGTATAAACTTGAGAAATCTTCAATACTATAAAAGACTTAAAAGACTAAACTTACTATGACTCGAGTTTCGGCGCCTTCGATGCAATCTAATACAAATTTTTAAACTAATACATCGATTTGATATATTTAATAATATATATGAACCAAAATTTATTACCTCATTGCCACGCTGTCACCATCTTATAATAAGACGTGAATATGTTCCAAACTGTCTTTCAAGACACAACCAATTATATAAGAGATCAGCAAAATACTGGAATGAACTACCCGAGTAAGTAACTTTAAAGTCCACTGTACTTTCTTTTAAAATTATATTAGGTAACTGGTTGAGGATAAAATTCGGAACGAATATTTATAAAACTGTTTGTTTATAGTAGGGTGTTTTCCTGCTCGCTGTATGTATATATGGTATGTATATTTTACGGCTACAACTATAATAATAATAAAAAAATAAAAAAAATAAAAAGAAGTGCTAATCGGTTTGTTAACAAAAGGAATCGCTGCAATTTCAAATTATAAAATATTTTAAAATTGCTTTTGAAGTAGTATAATTCCATACAATAACACTCGTGTTTAAATACGATTTAGTTTCAAATTAATTTATATATTTTTTTAATTTAATTTTTAATTTTTAATTTTACTGTTTAAATTGAATTTTCATGGATGTTTTTATGTTTAAAAATTAAATCTTTCAAAATTTATACTGTTTATTCAGTACTATTTTTAATTTAGTATGCTATATAAAAAAGATAGACTAAAAATACCAATTTATGTATTAGTTTTTCGGAAACATTTCTAAAAGTTACAAAACAATTATTATTAACTAAAATAAATTTAGTCGCAAAGACACATAAAAGCACTAATAAAACATGCTTACTAAAATCGCTATCCTCGAAAATAAATTTTCTGGGAGATAATGTGCCCCAAGTTAAATCCACCCACCGTTTACTAATTTATCTTACACTATTAATCCCCCCCCCCCCTCCCTCCTCTTCTTCCTCTGAAAATTTTTATCTGTTATTAACGATAAATTTATTAAAAGAAATTTACAAAAAAAAAAAAAATTAATTTTAAAACAAAAATAAAAAAATTAATTTAACACCTTTGAGAAAATAATATCAACTTAATATAATTTTTTTATATCTACTTGATATTACTTCATTATAAAGAATTCTTTTCTTCACAATCGACCATTTAATATTAAATTAAAGTGTTCTTTTTTGAACCATCCTACTGCATTTGCTATATTAAATACATTAATCTGAGCGGCTCAGTTATTATTATTTTTTTTTAAATTCGCTTACATTAAAATGTCACAGTACAATTATATGCCGTACATATGGTGTTACAATAATAAAATTCCAATACCAGTATAATTGAAATAAGAAAAACACTCACATATAAGTATAAGCATATATACACTTACAGATGAATAGATGTACATATATATATATATATATATATATATATATATATATATATATATATATATATATATATATATATATATATATATATAATTTGCTAACAATTAGTATAAGCTAGGATCTGAAAAAAACCTTAAAAAATACCAGCAAGCAAAATAAAGACAAGTATAACATACAAAAAATAAAGTAAAATTAAAAAATAAAAACTAATAAACCCAATTCAAATAAAAAAGTTTCAAAATATCAGAAGTATCTAAGTAAATTTTCAGGTAAAAAAATACATATTTTAAAATAGAGCTTGAAAAGATAAAATGAAGTTGGTTGATGGAGATTTCGCAGAACAGTATTATTCCATAGGTGGGGTCCACGATAAGCAACGCAAAGTTGAATAAATTTTGTGCGACAAAACGGCTTATTTAAAAATATTATGTTTCTCATATCGTATTTGTTGTTAGTTTTGAGTTTGAAAACATTATTAAAAGCGGTAGGAGATAAACTATTTCTCCATAAATATACAAAACATAAAACTTTAAATACATTGAGCTCAAAATAAGTTTTGTATGTGTAAAACGATCAACATAGTTAATTATGCGGATCGCATGTTTTTGACGACGATAAAGAAGTCTTAAATTTACTTTTAACAGTACTCCCCCAAAGTGTTACCATGATTTAGTGTTACCATAATTTATGTAACTGATATTACTTTCAGTTGAAGAGTAATAAAGTTGACATTGGGGCAGAATTGCTTCAAAACTGGATTTTTGACGGAAATAAAAAAATGCGTTGTGAAACATCTTTTGTCGTAATGTAAAAAAGAGTCTATGATTCATTTTATTCGCGTATATTTTGTAGAGGTAAATTTTAAATCTCTAGATCCCGTTTTATAGCTCAAATCTATTGCTTAAAAAATAATTTGCTAGCACAAGTTATAAGTACTACTTTGTTCTTTGTTGTTAGAACTACTTTGTTTTTATAGTGTTACAGCTTAAGTTTGTTAAAAGTTAAAAAAGTTTTCAACGGATTTTTTGTTTTTAGGTTTACAGCTACCTTTTCTGAATAAGTATTGTAAACAATTTGGTTTTAAAAAAAAAATTCCACTGAACACGCAGTAGTTGAACTTTCCAATCAAATATCTAATGCCTTAGATAATGACTGTTTTACATTAAGAATTTTCATTGATCTGTCAAAAGCTTTTGATAACGTAAATCACTATATACTAATAAAAAAACTCAAAAACTACGGTGTAAAAAATAAAAACTTACTTTGGTTCAAAGATTATCTGACTAACAGAAAGCAATTTTTATACTATAATCAAAATAATACAATTCCACACTCCATAACTTGCGGGGTTCCTCAGGGTTCTATTTTAGGACCACTTTTATTTATATTGTACATAAACGACTTATACCTATCAACAAATCTTTTAGACCTAATTTTGTTTGCTGATGATTCAAATCTTTTTTGTTCTCACAGAGATATTAAATCACTTTTTAAAATAGTTAACGAACAGTTATGTAATGTTAGTGCATGGTTCGCAAGTAATAAACTTTCACTAAATGCGGAAAAAACAAAATATATGCTTTTCCATAAAGTAAATAAATTAGAAAATATTCCTCTTAAATTACCAGATCTTAATATTAATAAAACTTATATTAAAAGGGAATCTTACATAAACTTTTTAGGAGTAAAATTGAATGAAAATTTAAAATGGTGTTCACATATAAATAGCATTGAAAAAATAATCTCAAAAAATATTGCAATGATGTTTAGGGCTAAATCCTTTCTAAATATATCATCTCTGAAAAAATTATATTTCGCCTTTATTCACAGTTATTTGTCTTATTGTAATGTTGTGTGGACTAGTACTAGCCATACAAAACTAAAAATAATCTACAATAAACAAAAACATGCATGCAAAATAGTATTTGGAGCCGACAGAAATGTTCCTTGCGAACCACTTCTAAGTGTGCTCGGTGCTTTAAATGTATATAAACTCAATTTACACCAAGTTTTATTGCTTATGTTTAAAACAAAAAAGGAATTGTCTCCTAAAATATTTCAATCTTATTTTAATAAAATTAACCATAGGTACTCAACAAAGTTTTCAGAAAACAATTTTGTTGTTCCAAAACATAAATTAAAATTAACTTCCTATTCAATTAAATACCGCGGACCTTATCTGTGGAAGAAATTTCCAGATATTGTTAACAAAAAGCAGACTACATTAGAGCAATTTAAGGATGAATCAAAACGATTATTATTGTTACTGAATAAATCCGACTTTAAATGTTTATTTTAAAGTAAACACAATAAAAAAAATAAAAAAAAACAGATTCAATTATATCAATGATATATGATAATATGAATAAGAAAAGAAAGAAAAAGGAAAAAAAAAAAAAAAAAAGGAATAAGAAATCCAAGTGATGATGTCACAATTGATGATGTCATAAGTGATGATGTTATATATTCATTTAGTGTTAATTATGAGATTTTATTTTTTCAATTTCTTTTATATTCAGGAATTTTTTTTTTTTTTTTTATATTAACTTATTTCTTAAACATTTTAGCAACTGTTAAGCATCTTAACGCTTAAACAAATATATATGAAAATATTATTTATAACTTTTTAACATGCGTTTTGATAGCTAATTTTTGACCGCATACTTGACTTATTATATGGCTTGTGGGTGTATAAAAACTAAAAGTACTGATATTTAACTTATATATTATTCTTGCCATTTTCACTTATTATCATGATCAGTCAACTATCTATTAAAAAAGCAAAATAATTATTAATAAAAAAAAGATATATTATTATTATAGCAATTATTTTAGTGATTCCTGTGACAACAATTTTAGCAATTGTGTAAAAAAGTGACAACAATTTTAGCAATTGTGACAACAATTTTAGCAATTGTGTAAATTTAATTTAAAGTAATTTACACTTAAAACTTGACCAAATTATTGAAAATAATAAAAACTATGTTTTTACTTTGAATATACAACATCTACTTAACGCGTAATGATAAAGCCGTCAAAAAGAAGTCATAATGACATATTTATAAACAGGTCTCAGAAAAGACGTCTTTTAGCTTTAATTTAGACGTCTTTTAATGCGTATTTTCGACTATTTATTACGCGTCTTTTAAACGTATTTTTAAACTTTAAAAAGACGCATTTTAAATGTCATGTTAAAATCGCATTTATTAAAAACGTCTAGGAGATGTCTTAAAAATTGACGTCTTCTAGACGTCTTTTTATCTTTAAAAAAGACGCCTTTTAAAGGTCATTTTAAAAACGCATTAACGAAAGACGTCTAAATGATGTCTTTAAAACGTCTATAAAAGTGCGTCTTAACCTAGACTAGTTTTAGACGTCTATAAGTGTCTAAAGTGCGTCTTGTGCTTACTGGGTAGAAGGTATTTTTTACGACAGCCTCAAACTCTTACCGAGCTAGCGCACATACGCTGTTAAAACATAAGAACAATGTCGCACGTTTCGTTGGCCCAACATCGGTTGCCAACGTTGTTTTTATATTATTATGGTTACAAATGCAACGTCGCTAACAACTAAAAACCAATGTTGATAAAACGTTTTATTAAAATCGAAAAATGGTTATATTTTCTACGTTGAATCAACGTTTTATTTTATACGTTGGCCCAAAGTTATATTTTAAGTTAGCATAACGTTGACTTACGTTGATTCAACGTTAAACTTTAGTTGGCAATGTATGTATGTATGTATGTATGTATGTATGTATGTATGTATGTATGTATGTATGTATGTATGTATGTATGTATGTATGTATGTATGTATGTATGTATGTATGTATGTATGTATGTATGTATGTATGTATGTATGTATGTATGTATGTATGTATGTATGTATGTATGTATGTATGTATGTATGTATGTATGTATGTATGTATGTATGTATGTATGTATGTATGTATGTATGTATGTATGTATGTATGTATGTATGTATGTATGTATGTATGTATGTATGTATGTATGTATGTATGTATGTATGTATGTATGTATGTATGTATGTATGTATGTATGTATGTATGTATGTATGTATGTATGTATGTATGTATGTACACAGCTAACGTAAACAACAAAATTACATGCATAAGATTGCTAACGCTTGATCATTGGAACAGAAATCATGTTTGTGTTGATTGTGATTTGATATTTTAATAACCACCGAAGATTTTATTTAAATTATATAATTAAATATTAGCGATGTTTGGTCGTATAAATTAGATCAACATTGGATTTAGTTCGCAAAAACAATCAACCTTTTGGTATGTATTTACATACATTGAATCAACGTTGATTTATATGCATTGAATCAACGTCGAAATTTATACATTGGATCAACGTTGGGTTTTAGATCGTAAAAAAAAAATCAACTTTTTGCAATGTTTTTACATCCATTGGAAAAACGTTGATTTACAT
This sequence comes from Hydra vulgaris, assembly GCF_022113875.1. Lineage (NCBI taxonomy): Eukaryota > Metazoa > Cnidaria > Hydrozoa > Anthoathecata > Hydridae > Hydra > Hydra vulgaris. Next base: position 2,740,544 of record NC_061165.1, on the reverse strand, counting down.
ACATTGAATCAATGTCGAGATATATACATAGTACCAACGTTGGGTTTAGATCGTGAAAAAAAATCAACTTTTTACGATACTTTTACATAGATTGAAAAAAAGTTGCTTTATATACATTAAATCAATATTGAATTAAATACATTGGATCAACGTTGGGTTTAGATCGTAAAAAGAATCAAATTTTTTCTATATTTTTAAATACATTGAAAAAATGTTGATTTATATACATTTAATCAACGACAAATTATATACATTGGATCAACATTGGGTTTTGATCGTAAAAACAATCAACTTTTTGCTATGTTTTTACATATATTATACTAATGTAAATTTGCCAGATGTTTTTAGTTCCATCGGTAACAATTTTATCATTAACCAAAAGACATAGGATTGGATTGACGAACTCTAAAAACTTGACTGAGAGTAATATTAGTTTTACCACATAACAAACAACCTCCCCTACTATTTCTTGTCTTTCCATCACTGCAGATGATTCAAGCGAGAAATGTAAAGATGTACGTTTAAATAAAAAAAGGAAATCATTATAGAAAAATCCGATAAACTTTTTTTAAAGTAAATGAAAGGTCCTGACAATCGCATAGTCGATTCTTTGGAAGAAAAAAACAAAACACTTTGTGAAATGTCTGCTTTTTGTAATAGTCTCATTCCTGTGTTGCAAGGATTACCAATAAAAAAGGCAAGATTAGCTAAGTTAAAAATAAATAAACTTTTATTTGAAATAGAATTTGGAGTTGAAAATGAAGATATTTAGAATTTTATAAGTTGTATTTTGTTAGATTTAAAAACGAAAATTTAATTATTATTATCTTTAATCTAAATAAACTTTTGTTTAATTTCATTTTACTCGCTTTACAATATCTAATTGCAAACCTACTGCACCTTCTTGATTAAAAAAATCTTTATAAGAGTCCCTTACTTTTTTTGCAGTGTCAGTGTTGATATTTGAGGTATTGTTTAGAACAACTAAACCATATACACTCGGCACCTCTTTTCTCTAATCACCAAGTTGTATTCCATTCGGTCCATCCTGATCAACATAGTTTGAAGGGCAGTAACTGTTATTATTGTTTATATTTTCAGTCATTAAAAAGTTATGTAAAGCAACTACAGCCTTTGTTACTGCAATAACATTTTCAACATTAGCTATTATTGGTTTATGCAAAACACAGCATCTACTTGATGCAATACCAAAGGCATTTTCAACAACTCCACGCGCTCTACTAAGTCTATAGTTGAAAATAAGTTTATCTGTTAAAAGATTTTTAAAAGCATAGGGCTTCATCATGTATCTTTTCAATCTAAATGCGCCATCTGTAACGAAAACATAGGGCATAATTTTATCAGAATTATTAGATATTTTTGAATCTTTTGGAATTTTTAAAAGGTTGTTCTCTATGGCAAATTCTAATTGACTATTGTTGTAAACACTTCCATCGCTTTGTCTGCCTTTATCATAAATATCTACCAAAATAAAACAGTACTTCGCATCAGAGACAGCCATCAATACTATACTATGTGTCTTTTTATAGTTAAAATAGCTTGATCCTGATCTAACTTGAGCAAACATTTAAACATGGTTATCATCAATTGCACCAACACAATGTGGAAAGTGCCATCTGGTTTCAAATTCTTTGGGAATTTTTTCCCACTCAGTTTCAGAATTTTACGTATTCTCCTAACAAGTTGTTTTACGCTTTTACGTATTCTCCTAACAAGTTGTTCCAAATAGCATTACAAGTTTCATATACTATTCTACCAACAGTGGTTGTTGACATTCGATAATTAGCAGCTATTGTAGTGTGCGCATCCCCAGTTGCCAAATACCGTACTGTTATAGCAAGTCTTTCTTGGGCACAAATAGGTAAACGCATTTTCTTATTAGCTTTTGTTATATCAAGCGAGACAATTTGTAAAAGTTTTTCAAAAGTTGAAGGAGACATTCGAAAATATTAAAAAAAAATTCCATGATCATAAAGTGTTAAATCATTAAAAAGAATTTGATATTCCCCCTTTAACTTTCTCTCGTTATAAATCTTTCTTATCCAAAAACGTTTTTTTTTCTTCTTTTTTTTCTTTTTGCCATATATAAATATTCATTTATATCTTTCTGAGAAGAAGTAAAAATATTTACTTTCCATCTTTTTTTATCGCAAAATTGTAATACTTTTAATAAAGCAAAAAACGCTTTAGTTTTCATATGGAGATTGACACGTTTTTGCGCACGAAATTTTTGATTAATCTGCGCATGTGGAGCAGCAAAAAATATTGACTAGTGGAGAACCGCCTTAAGTGTGCTAGCTGGGTATTAAGTTACCTTTCTGCTCGCAAACAGAAGGTTAGACATTGATTGTCATTTTTTGAATATTTAGATATAGAATCTGGTGTTCTTCAAGGCTCTATTTGTGAATAATTCTCTTTAATATTTTTATCAACGATATTTTTTTTTCAATACTCTGAAATCTGCAACTATGCTGATGACTTTTTGTGATGCTGATGACTGTTGCTGATGACTGATGCTGATGACTGTTTGTGACAACAACCTAGAGAATGTTATTGTTTGTCTTCAATTAGAAAAATCAAATGTTTAAGTCATGGTTTACTTTAAATAAAATGGTTGCAAATCCGGACAAATTTCGACTTTTTTTAGAAATGTAAAAATAATGGTTTCTTTTAAGGTTAAACTTCTCAGGGTTACAATTGATAAGGATTTGAAACTTGATCACCATATTAAAATTTTATTTGAAAAAGCGAATAGTAAATGCTTTGGTTTTTCACGAATAAGGAGCATCTTAAGAGTAAAACAAGCTACTGTTTTATTCTATGCTTTTATACTGTCAAATTTTTCCTATTATTCTTTGATTTAAAAGTTTTGTTCGATGTGTAATAAAAACCTAATTAATAAAAAGGGACATCGCATTGTGTATAAAAGATTTGATCTCCCATTGGAAGAAATTCAAAAAGTAGAAAATAATCCAAGTATCCACCTTTGAAATTTAAGGTTTTTGTTAACTGAAGTTTTTAAAGCTATAAATGGTTTAAATCCAGATTTTATGTTAGATCTTTTTATTAGAAAATCCCTGCCGTTAAGTCTTTGTTGTACTTTAAACATAAGATCATAAAAAGTAACTTATACAGAGCAACCTTGCTATGGAACACGCTAGATAATGATTCTATGCCAACAAATTGTCTAAAGATGTTTAAAAAAAGTATTTTAATATAGTACGGTAAATCTGTTAAAAATTGAATTTTAAATTTTTTACGTCAAAAATAACTAATTTGTTGTGTTTATTGACTATATTATTTACTATATAAATTAGTTTAGTGTGTTAATTTTAATTAGTTTATGTTGATTACAAAACTATTGTAAACAATCAACTGAAAAAAAAGTTTTATATAAATTTGAAATGTAAACATTTTTTTTTACACATATGAAGGCCTTTTGTACATATTAGCATAAATGTGTTAAGCAGTAGTGGCGCAGTGGTCGCGCACTTGCTTCAGAAACAGCGGATCCTTTGTTCAAACCCCACCTCTAGGCAAGTATTGCGACTTCGGTTGAAAAGTGGCATGAACTTCCGGTTTTCATTTTATATGATAAAACGCTATAAAAGGTTAAATCTAAACCACAATTTTTTTTATCATATACGTTTATATACATCATACTTGGGTTAGTACTATTGTAATTGTAATAAAAACAACAACAGTAACAATAACTATTGTTATTGTATTACCTTAATTTAGAAATAATAACAATACTTGTGATTTGCAACTATTGTAATACTGTAATGCAATAACAATAAATAATGCATTGCAATTCATCTTTATAAAACAATATCAATATCTGAAAAAAAAAAATGTATTGTATTGACCCACTACAATAACAATAAATATTGTATTGTAATTCGTCTTTATAATACAATATCAATATATTGTTATTGTAATAAAAAAAATTATTTTAGAGTCAAAATTTAATAAACGTTTTAACAATCGAGTCTCTGAGATAAGTAACCTTGAAATAGGGTACAACTAATATATAAGTATTGATTCTGTTTCTTTCTATTTTATAAACTTTATATAGCCCTATAAAAGTGAGTTTAATCGGGCCTGTATTTCTTTTACTGCTGAGGATAGACATGATTAACTACTACCATTTCATCCACTAAGTTATTTGCTTTTACATTAGGCACCTATCCAATTGTTTCGAAACTTACTCAACTCACTCTTACTCTAATATAACTTTGTCTTTTGTTTCCCTTAGGCTTTATGGCTGTATGTGTTTCATATAGTAACTGGACAACTAGTTGCAAAGTTACAAAAGAGTTTTGTTACATAAGTCAAGAACCAATATTTATTTGGTGTTCTAAACTGCCTCATTTTTCAAAAATGACACAAAATTTATTGGAACGGTTTGATAGGTGATGAACAATCTGAAAAATGTAGAAAATTTTTTAACAAAACCTAAGTAGTAGTTAATTTTCAGACAATCTAATCGATAATTACTCAGGTTAATGGTTCTTTGATTCCATAACGATGTAATTGATTACACATTAGCGGTTAGATATATTGAAAAAAAAAGGGCTTAATGTAGTTAATCAATTAGTTTAGACGTCATCATCCGGTAAAACATGTCAATATCAGTTTAGACAAAATTATAAAAAAATATAAAATTTTACTTCTTAAAGTAAATAACTATTTAATTACAAGCATATAATAAATTATATATTTGTATATAAATCACGGGCACCCCTAAATTATCTAGTGCCAAAATAATAATAAATGCGTAAAAAAAGAGTCTAAATACTATAAAATACAATAGCTAATAGACTTTGAAATTGTAATATAATACATCAATGTACTTATTGCAATTGTGTTTTATCCCAGCAATAAAATACAATAGTTTTTGTGATTGTTTTACATCACAGCAATACAATACAATAGTTAATGTCATTGTATTACATCACAGCAATACAATACAATAGTTTTAGAGCTTCAATGTATTGTAAGAAAAAAAAAAAACAATACAATAGTTATTGTAACTGTTTTTATTCACAGCAATAATCCATAATAATGATTTAATTGCATCATAATTGCAACCATAAATAATGCATTTAATTGCAACCATAAATAATGATTTAATTGCATCTCTGGTATTACAACACAATATTATTGTATTGTAATTGTTATTGTATTTAATTTTCACAATAACAATAACAATAGTCCTAACCATACATCATACATCGTTTATATACGTCATATACGTTTATATACGTCATATATGAGAAATTTTTTTTATCATACACGTTTGTTAAACAATACATCATATATCGTTTATATATGGTGTATCGTTTTTATATCATTCATAAACGTTTATATACGTCATATATCAGAAATGTTAAAAATCTCGAATTCAAAATATTTTTGGAAATTTTTTAGAAATATAAAAAAAAATGCCAATTCGAAATTGTACACTATACATAAAAAAAAAATATATAAAGACTCCATCACGAAAGAATTTGCCTACAGTTAAAGCAATCACATACACATACAACTTTAAAAATTCCAGCTTGAACAAAATTTGAAGAGTAAATAATATTGGATGAAAATATAAAAACGGTTAATTCTTGCCTTAAGTTAAACAAATCTAAGAACGCCTTTGGAATATCAGCAGAACATTTAAAGAATGCGAACTGTGAAGCACTAACAGAATGGCTCAAAAAATTCTTTAACTTTTCTTTTAAACAGGGACAGACTCCAAAATCAAAGTCTACATAACTTATAATACCACCCAATCTACGCAGGAGGTCAATATGATATTAATATGATATCAAAAATTTCTCATGCTGCAATATCAAACAATTATCTCAAAATGATATCATATAGATATCATAACTATTGATAAATAAATTCAAGTATTGTTGTGATATCATCATGAGATCAAAATGAAATTACGACTTAATATCAAACTATAAGAAACTTTTGATATCTAAATTACATCACATTGATATCGGTTTTTGAAAAATCTCGAGATTGTGGTATTATGTCAAAAAAATCAAAACGTTAAAAACGTAACTTCAATATGATCTCATGATAGGTTGGCAATAACCAGAAAAATTCAAAAAAACGTTTTTCGGTATTTTTAAATTGTAAAACCGGATAATCGGTTTTACACTAGTTTTTTATTATAAAAAAGAATTTTTATTATTGCCGTATAAATCCAATGTAACAAACAAGATTGATATACTATTATTAGGTCTGTAAACTAAAAGAAAACATTTCATCCTTAAGAAAGTTTTACTTCGAGAAAAATAATCAAAATAATAAACTTCAATTATAAACTCAATGCAAATACAAAATCTTAACTAAGAATTCTAAATAAAATCGATAAACTAAAGATAAATTTTGAAACTCGGATTAACTTGATTCTGACGTAAAGAGATTGTGTAGATAGAGATATATTACTGGCTATATATATATATATATATATATATATATATATATATATATATATATATATATATATATATATATATATATATATATATATATATATATATATATATAATATATATATATATATATATATATATATATATATATATATATATATATATATATATATATATATATATATATATATATATATATATATATATATATATATATATATATATATATATATATATATATATATATATATATATATATATATATATATATATATATATATATATATATATATATATATATATATATATATATATATATATATATATATATATATATATATATATATATATATATATATATATATATATATATATATATATATATATATGTGTTAGCACCGCTCATGCATCTGAATTCATAATCGGATTAAAACTCACAAAATTCAAAGAACCTTTCTTTTTTAAATAAAAATATATACTCACAAAATTGAAAAAACGTGGAATAAAATATATTACTGGCTAACACCCTCTATACATACAAGGCTATTTTGTTTTAATGAATGTTTTTTTGTTTGTAGTTTTATAAGTTTTAATTTTAAGTTTTGTTTCATTAAATAGTTCTTTAGGTGAGTTATTATACTTAATCAAATCAATTAATAAGTTCAGTTTGTTAAAGGTGACTTTACAAACTTGTTAAATAATCCGATTAAATAAATTGAATCAAGAGTTGGATAAATAAATTGGTTAAATAATTGGTTAAATAAATTTTGTTATTCTTTTTTTATTGTTCCCTAAATCTGAAGAGGCCACTTCAGTCGAGAAGGGAACTCTTTTTTTTTGTAAATTTAATATGGTAGTACTACTAGTGATGTGGTGTGAGTCGAACTCCAACTTTGTTTTCTTCTTGCATACTAGGCATGCGTTCTACGACTACATCGCTGAAAATATATTAAAAACTATTTTTATGCTGTTAGAAAGCTGTACAAATGAGTATCCAATTGAAGATTTTTCTGTCACATTGACTGTTCAAAATTTGGAGAATTTGATAATATTTGATGAAATGAGTTCTTCTCTTGGTTTGGTTAGCTTCGAAAGTTTATTTTTAATAATCTATTTCGATATATATATATATATATATATATATATATATATATATATATATATATATATATATACATATATATATATATATATATATATGTATATATATATATATATATATATATATATATATATATATATATATATATATATATATATATATATATATATATATATATATGTGTATATTTGTAATTATATAAATATTATATTAGTCAAGGTTGCTTGATGTAATTGGTGGGAGAAATTACATATAGCATAATGAATCAGCTAGTATGTCATGAACTAGCACTAAAAATGAATTGGAGTGATAAATTCAAAAATAAACACGCCTTTCGAAACTTTAAAAAAATTGCTGGCATAGTATATAGTTAGTACAATAATATTCATTTATTTTGTGATAATTAAGTTGGTCCCATATATCTTGTTTTAAATTTAACAGTTGCAGTTTAAAAGCATGAAAAAGGAGGAAGTATTGCAGATGTTGAGAAGTGCATAAAAAGATAGCTGATGCAAGCTCCAGAGAAAAATAGTGGCTGCGCAAAACGTGCTTTAAAAATTTTAACTGCAAACTTTTGAACTTTCTATAATTTATTATATTTTACTTACATTACTTCATTACTTAAGTATAATTTACATTATTACATTATTTCATTACTTAAGTATAATTTTTTTTATACTACCATACTGTTATATTTTACTATTCATACATACATACAATATAAGAGAAAATTTTTCAGTGCAGGATTAAGACGTGGACTTTATTTGTTTTGAAATTTTGAGTTTAGAAATTTATTTTTTCGGTCAATCTCTTTAAAATTATCGGTTTAAGTTTTTTACCAGTGCACTGGTTAAAAACTTACATAGATTTATTAACAAATGAATACATGCATGTATTTATATTTTGTTTTTATACATTTATATTTTAAAGCTATATTTAAAATATATATTTATTGCAACTAAACAATTTTTATGCTTTTTGTTCAATTTTTTTTTGTTATTATATACATTAAGATGATTAAAAATTGCTGCATGCTAAAGCTTCGTAATTATTACATACTTTAGAAAAGAAGCTATAAGAGATATATTCTAGTTATAAACGTTTAAAAACTTATCAAAGTTTAATAAAAGTTTTTCTGATTATTGTTAGTTCATAGTTAATGTTTACTTATTGTGCTAAATACTTTTTATATATCTTCAATTATATTTATCTTCAAATATATTATATACGATGCTTATAAAGTATAAACTTCATACGCAATGACATCTGGTACCAGTAGTAATGTCGCAAGCATCTTTTCACTACAAATATATTTTCCATATATTTTGAAGGGTTCGGAAGGGTTAATTTATTAGTGACATCAACATCTGGTAGCAATGGTAACATTTTAAAGTATATTTTCCAAATAACTGTATATAACCAATCAAATGATTTTGTACTTTGTTTTTCCTATGATAATCTTACAGATAATATCTTTTTTAATTCATTATAAATGACGTTCAAAAGATGTTTTTTTTTTTATCTATTGCCTTTTGTAGTCTTGAATGGCATCTAGTAGCAATGGTAAGTTTGTATCTTTTTAAAATAGTTAATAATGACTTGGTAAAAGAAGATGTTTGTTTAAGTTATTGTTTTTTTATTATGTAGTATTTAGGGGCAACAGCATTTAGTACCAGTGGTTAAGTTAGATGTATAATTTTTGTTTTGTAGTCTTTAATGATGTTGACATCTGGTAACCTTGGTAAGGTTGTATTTTTTCAAAACGATTATATTAATTGTTAAAGAGGTTATATACTTATAATCCTTTTTATTTCGTATTCTTTAGTTACATCCCGACTATAAAGCAATAAAAAAGTTATATCTTTTTAAAATGATTGTAAAAAACCTTTCATAAGGCTATTATATATTTTAATTTTTAAAATGTCATTTGATAACTATATTTTATATTTTGCATTTTTTAGCGGCATCACCACCTATTAGCAATGGTAATAGTGCATCTTTTTAAAATGACTGAAAATGATCAATATTATATAACATTATTATTTCCAAACATTTTAATTTTTTTTTCAATACTATGTGTATTAATATTGGACTAGGAAAAAGCAACCCGTAATACGGGTTTTGGTTGGTCTGTTACATAATTAATATATAGTGGCTGTTTTCCACAATTTAATGTTGCAATACCTTAACTAATACCCTTTTAGAAAATCGCCTTCAGCTTGAAAAAATTAATCTATCTGTAAAAGTAACACAAAAAGTATGAGGAGGTAAAATAACTTATTAACTACTACTTAACATTATTTGAGTAATTTACAAATGGCATAGGTCATAACAGTGTAAGGCAGAACCATTTTCATCGACCTTCCTAAGTTTAACACAATACGTTTTTAGTTACTGACACAAAATAATAACACTTCGTCATGCTTTAAATTGACGAAAGTATTAACTAAATCCTTGTAATAATTTCTATAACACGAACCATAAGATTAAAATGAAGTTAAATTTATTATATATAACTCCTGTATAATATAACTTTATATATACAGGATAACTCCTGTATAATATAATGTTATATTATACAGGAGTTATCAATTTTTTGATAACTCCTTGATTAATTTTTTTTTAGAAAAGAAAATTGTTAACTTTACAATAAAAAGAAATCAGGTTTTTCTATTTTATAAATCTTTTAAACACGTCATAACGTAATTCTAAAATAAAAAAAGTAATGAAATTATGATATCATATTTACAAAGAAAAAAAAAACAAAAACCACTACACAACTACCGAAAATTAATTTACCTATTTATAGTAACATATTTTGAAATTGCATATAAGATTTATCGAAAATGTAACTAAAAAATCTGTTTCCAAGTACAAAAGCGTTAACAATACTAAAAAAAAAAAATCAAACCAAGATACCAATTGTTGTCTTGGCTTTTATAATTTAAACATATATCCAACTATAAACAAATATGACTTTATGTAACAAATATAAACACATTTTACAACTATTGAATGATAGATGTATTTATCAAAAACTATGAAAAAAAAATAAATAATGATAATTAAAGTTATACATACAAAATGTGCTCACAACCTTTAACAGTAAACTTTCGAAATTTAGTATATGAAAATCTTAAGACTATAAATTAAGAACATTAAAAAATATAACAATATTTATGTGACATTTTTTTACCTACTATACCTTGAATAAGATGTTTATCAATTTTGAAAAACAAACTATTAAATGCACTAGTTCTTGAAAATGCAACATATAATTGACCATGAGAGAAACACGGTTTTTGAGGTATTTCTTTTGCCTATATGTTTAATTTCGCGTTACGTAATATATAGACAATCCCTAACAGAAAATACTTGAAACTTAAAAGATTTTATTTATTACAATATTTGAACAACCAAGGCACAATGTAAAGAATTATATCTTTAAATAGCAAATTATCAATCGCAGTATTAAAAAATACGCAAGAGCTCCGTAATTACATGAATTTAATCAATTCTCTCTCTACAATTCTCAATACTAATTCTTATATAAGTCTCATCTAAGAGAGAGAGAGAGAGGAAGTGTTTTAAAAACAGCACGTTAGAAAAAGTAAAAAAATCATGCAATAAATAACAGTAACTGGTTTTATTATGCTACCAATAAACAAAATTATTTTTACCTTAACTAAAAGTTAATTTCCAGCATTTCTTAATTAAGTTCTAGCTTCTTTCTAACTGTTGACAAATGATTAATATTGTAAATTTCACATCATATTAAATTTACAAAATTAAAACCATGTTTCAACAGTAAGCAAAACAATCAAGTGATGACAAAGACAACTAAAAAAAAAATGAACACAATTATGTTTAAGATTACAAATAAAAAATAAAAAATAAAATCATTTAAAATTGAAACTGTTATTATTATTTGTTACTATAAATAGTAAAATTCATACTTTGCTTTATTTTAAAGTGACTAATGTAAAATCAAATAATAGACATCAACACCGCTTAACACTGAATTCTGGCTAGTAAGTTTTCTGTTTATCAAGCAAAATTTCTTATATTTCAACGACAATTAATTTTATCACGTCTAGATCTATTTTTTTCATATGACAACAATTTCAAGTCACCTTTAACCATTTACACTAATAACTTTTTCGAGCCTAATATTATTCATCTGTTATCATTAAATATATTACCAGTGATTATACTACTGTTACAACTGAATAAATGAACGTTTTATAATTTTACAATTGAAAAATATAAAACAAAATCTATTGAAATTATTTTAATTTAGCAAAGAATTTAGACTACAATGCAAAGTTATTTTTACCTCCAGGCACAATCTTAATGCACAAAAATAATAAATGCAGAATCTTGTATAAAAAACGAAGCAATGTCAGTCTAAAGTAATACATATATGAATATATATGTTCAAATGTTTCTAGTCTTTTTATTTTTTTCTATGAGATAATATTAATATAGATTCAGAGAAACATAAAATATTCTGATATATAGGCACATTTATGTATATAAACTTACCTGTCAAAAACTACAGTCAGTTTTCCATGTTAAATACATAAAATATATATCTAATATAAAGTAAAACAAAACATTAAACTTACTCAAATCAGTAACAGTTCGACTGTTTAAATATTTTTATTATTAACCCTTCTATTTAAAAAAGGAAACAAATGATTTGAAGTGACTAAAAAGCACTTTAGCTCTTTCCAATTGCACTAAAAAATAAAATAAATCTTGCTTGGCTAAGTTGCCTAGTTCTTAAGAATCTAAAAACAAATAAGTAAAAAACCAAAAACAAACAAACATTTATTTATTAAAACTACTCTATTTAAACAAATTAAATTAAACAGAGAACAATATTAATTCTCTTTGAAAGCTGATAATTTTTTCAGCTCAAATTTGCTTGCAGACCTAGCTTATAAAACCACTTGAATAAGAAAAGCATCAAAAAAGCCAAGAAGCTACTTAAAAATGGTATATGTAACATTGAACTTTGAATGTTGACTGTAGTTGATATTTTTAAAAAATTCAAAATAATTTGTTCTTCTATAGCAAACAAAACCACCATAAATCTGAAGTTAAAAATGTAACGAAAAGTAAATACAAAGAAAAAACATCATATGTGAATTGAAAATCAATGTACCTGATAGAGATACAAGCTGTTGTGATACCTGAGTGGTAGTTGCTAAATATTGTTTTTTTCTGATAAACAAAATGTATTTATGGCGAAATCATGTCTTGAATGAATTTTAGTAAATAAATAAAAGCAGTGAGTTCAAGTAATGAAACTACCTATTAATCATTTATAACAGCTGACACCAACGTAAAGATAAGCCTAAGGTAACAACATTACGAAAAAAATTATTAAAGAAAATGCAATGTGTTTTCAGAATAGTTATATTAAAGACTAGACGTAAAGCAGTAACATCGACTGGTGAGGTTGATAAATCTTGCTCTACACGTTTGCCAAGTCACGCCACTTTGAAATCATGGAAACAACATTAAATAAACATATATACTTATTATAAAACACAATATATTTTTTTATCTTACTTAACGTATAAAAACACCTTTATTTAACAATCATGCACAAATTAGATATAATACATTTCCTACTATTATAAAAACACATTTATATAAACACATTTATAAAACAACTATATAACATATATCACCACATACACGTATTTATCAAAAAAAAATTAACTGTGATCATAATATACATGCAAACATATATGCAAACTTTTAACAACTTTAAAACAACAATTATTAACATCAATTATTTTTAATGTAACAAAGAATGCAGACTACAATGCACAACATTGTTAATAAAAATAAAGTTATGTCAGTCAGTATATATTTATCCAAAGTAAGGAAAAAGAATAAACCATTTAAAAACAAAATTAAAAATTTATTATGAATATATATTTAGATACCTTAAAACGAAGCATAACACAACACTCTTTTGGCAAATTCCAGAACAATTTTTCTTAATTTTTCTATTCTTTATTATTTTTCCTTAGAAAAAATATACATATAGGTATAGATAAAAATCAAATAGACTGAAATAAACGCAAACTTATGTATATAAACTTACATGACCACAAATAACAGTCTTATTATATATAATTTTTCATATTAAATACTTAAATAAAATTTTATTCTCATTATTCTTTCGATGAAAAAAAATCTTAGCCTATGTATGAGAAAATGAATAAAACTTACTAAAAAAGCGATCAGTTACTCTTTAATGCTCTAAAAAATAAAGCAAATACTTGCTTAAAATGTTTTAAAAAGACTAATGACAAAACTGAAACAGTTTTCTCAAAAAAGAAACATTGTACTGATAAAACTATTTTACCAGTCAATTTAGTTCTAACTTCTTCTAAAAATTGAAAAATAAATACATAGTTAGATACCTCAAAATGAAGCATAACACAACATTCTTTTGACAAATTCCAGAAGAATTTTTTTTATTTTTCTATTCTCAATAATTTTTGCTAAGAGAAAATATACATATAGTATAGATATAGAGAAATATAAAATCGACTAAAATAAACGCAAACTTATGTATATAAGCTTACATGAACACAACTAACAGTCTTATTTTATTTAACTTTTCGTATTAAATACATATATAAAACTTTATTTTATATATAATTTTTTTTGCAAAAACCAATCTTAATCTATAAATATGAAAACGAATTGATCTTACTAAAAAAAGCATCAGCTTCTCTTAACTGCTCTAAAAATTAAAACAATACTTGCTTAAAATGTTCTAAAAAGACTAACGACAAAATGAAACAGTTTACTAAAAAAAAAAATTACTAAAAAAACTATTTTACCAAACAATTTAGTTCTAACTTCTTCTAAAAAATAAAAACAGGCTATAAAAATTAGAAAAAATAAAAATAAGCAACAACAAACTAACAATTATTTAAATTTTTATTTAAAAAAATAAACAACATCAATTCTTCTTAAAAATAAGTGTATCAGCTCCAATTTGCTTGCTGATTTTACTCGAAAGACCGCGTGGAATATATAACTGCGCTTAAAAAAGTCTAGAAACAACTTAAAAACTAAGAAATAGTGTATTTTACATAATGCAGAACCGTAGTTAACAAAACCAACAATAGGCGTAACAATGCGTAACTATGCGCACTAATAATATTCATTACCGTATTAATATTTAGATTAGTAAAATGAGTATAACAACAAATACAACGTTTTATCCGTTAGTTTATTTTTTCTCAATATAACGCCAATATTACGGCACATCTGCCGTTATGTTTAGCGTTATATTTGCACAACTCGAGTTGATGTTAACGCCAGATCTGGCGTTTTATACTTTTTGTTATTTTAGCGTTTGTTTTTTTACAATGTGAATTTTATTACGAACGGCCTAATTGTTTTATTTTAGATCTATCAGGAGCAGTTTGAAATGCGAGAAAGATTGGAGTAAAATGTGAAGTAGAGGATTATTGATGGTTAGCACCATAAGATCGAATAAATGATGGTTGAAGAAATGATTGCCAAGCTTTTACTCATCTCAAACCTTTATATGAATATGAGTTGTATTTTATTTAACTTTTATTGAAATGTAAAAAACTTATCAATATATAACGTATTGCAAAAATGGTGGACATAATCTTCTAGATTCCATTATATTATATTTTGAAATATCTCATCAATTACATGTTTTTGCATATACCTTTTTTGAGTTAGGCAAACATTAACTTAAGTTTCCTTCGGCAATTTATAACGTCTTTTAGCAAAAGAAGAACGAGGAATTCCGCTTAATTTAAATTTTCTAATGTGCTAAGTATTAGTTAAAAATAGAATAAGTAAAATAATAATAATAAAGCAAAATTAACAGAGATATGAGCAATAGCTATGTAAATTATTAACGCCGGTTTAAAGTATTTAAAAATAAATAAAACAAATAAAAAATGAACTAAAAATAACATAAAAATGAGTACTGGCGAAGCAACGGCTAAACGCAGGTCGAAAAACGGCTGCCATGCATGGACCATGCATTAAACGGTGAGCAACACTTGGCTTGCGCCATGCTTGTCAGCCGATGATGGGCTAGTCATGGCACCGATGGTGGGCCATGCATGGAGCAAGCATGGCGAGTTTGCTGGGTATGCATGTATTTATTATTTACAGATGCTTGTAACAGTGCGTTCATTATAATCAAATATAAAATACAATTAATTTTATAATTACATTTATTTTAAAATAAAAGTGTATAAACAATATTCATAAATTGTAAAAATAAAAAAGATTTTTTTCACAAATAAAAGAAAAACCATAAAAATTTGATATTGTAGATATTATAGCTTATTTGTTATAAAAGTAAACTTATTTGTTTACGTTTATCTTGATTGGCTACCATTTTTATTTTTCTTCATAAAGTAGAAAATTCCTCAAATCTCAATTTTAACAGTTGGGTATAAAAGGGTAAAATTTTGGCGTTAACAGTTTTCCAGTAACTAAATTTACTCATGCCGTTAACTTAACGAAGATATTAAAACACAATATTATTTTAATGCTAGTGATAAAAATTGTCGATTTACTTTTAACCAGCCAATAGTTTGTTGTAGGGTTTTTCACGGAAAGATTTATCAACTAAACTGAAGATACCGGAGCAAAAATGCTCGTGTTTGAAATTGTTCAGGTTTTTAGCGTCCACCGCATTTTAGGTTAAATAAATTCATAGTTTTACAACATGGTTGGTGAGGAAGTTGTTTCTTTGAGAGTAGTTTCAAAAAAGTTGTGCTTTTAGTTGTTTGGTGTGTACACGCGGCTGAATACTGTACTTCAAATATTATCTTTTAAATACTTTAACAAATAAAAGTAAAATAAGTTTATTTTACTAAAAATATATATTTTTTAAACAAAAATTAATCTTATTGAATATATATAGGCATTTTATGCCCAACTTTTTTAAAAAAAAGGCAAATAATTTAGTTTTTAGCATATATTTTTTAATTTAAATCGGATAATTAATGACAATTTTTTCCATTTTTTTCTTTTAAAACTATGCATTAAAAATGTATATATATATATATATATATATATATATATATATATATATATATATATATATATATATATATATATATATATATATATATATATATATATATATATATATATATATATATATATATATATATATATATATATATATATATATATATTTTATTTATTATTTTTTTATTTGTCATTAAAAAAAAAGAATACAATGCCGTGTTATATAAATAAAATCTACATGACCGGGGCTAAAAGAAGACAATATTTGCCTTATCACTACACCCCGACGTGCTTTCATCAGCAAGCGTGTATAGCCATTAAAATGTAAACATAAAACATAAAATTACTTTGTACCATTTAAAATTTATATACAAGTATATACAAATATGTTAAGATCAGTTACTAATCTATAATCAAAAGAAAATTGTAAAAACAAAAACAAAAAAAAAAAAAAAAAAAAAAAATAAAAAAAAAACAAAAAGCAATCACACTTAAAAACTTAGGTTACGCTAAAAGGATAATTGAAAAATATTTAAATTGGTTAGACTAGTTAATAAGATAGTTGTTAAAAAAGAAGATAAAAGAATCTTAAAAAGAATTTAATTCATTAACATCGTTAAGAAGTTTTTGTTTAGGTTTTTATTTAAATATATATATATATATATATATATATGAGAGAAAAAAAATAGATTTTTGTCGGCACTTCATTGGGCCGAAACAATGCTTTTAGACTTTTAGTTTGATGATAAATTATAAAATTCAGTTCTAAAATATTTTTGACCAGATTAAAGCCTTTTCTTTTATTCACAACTCGATAACATCTGCTAAGTGCTGCTTTCACAACCTTATGTTTTTGCGTTAAAGTTTTTATTTTTTTTATTTTATATACAATCTTTTTAATCTTTTAAATAACGATTATGTTTATGAAACATATGTTGACGATACTATTATTTTAAATTTTAGTCAAAAAGCATAAAAAAAATCTTTTAGACAAAATTATTGATTGGAATTATGATTATATTTTAGCTTTAAAAAAAATAATCTTAAGTAATAATAAACGTATTAATCAGTTAAAGCCTGGTTCACATATTTATTTTATAAATAAACTTCTTCCTAAAGCAGACATATGTAAATTAACCTAACATCTGTAACTTCATGACTAAATCAAACCATTTGAACTAATAATAGTGAATTTTAACTTAATATTTGGAGTTGCAATAACCAATCAACCGCTTTTGCTAGTTTCAGCATTAATAGTAATAGACAAAACCTTAATAATTTTTAGAACAATTACTGTTAATAACAACGATTAATACTTTTCATATATTATAATAATTTAGTCATAAAAAACTTTTTCTAAAAATAATTATAATACACACACAAAAAAACACAGACACTAACACACATTTAAGCTCTAACACACACCAATGTTATTATATATTTGCCCACTCGTAAAGTACCAGAGAGAAGTATCTATGTATATAAAAATAATACAAAAGCAAAAAGTTTAAATAACTATTTAAAATATATTTACAAGTCTCTGCTTGATTGAACGAGACTCTGCATGATTGAATGAGACTCTGCTTGATTGAACGAGGGTAAAATTAAAAAATGTTAGTCTATATAATTTTTATACTCAAGTACATTTAAAATTATATATTTCTTCAAGTTTTTCAATGAAAAATTAAATTTTTTTTTAAAACAGGGAGCTTTTTTTAAGTACAAAAATATATAATAAAGATGACTGCTAAATACATCATGGTTTACCCAGTGCGACCATTTACAATATAATAGAGTACAGTACGTAAAATATAACACAGACTTAAATTTCTTTTATAATTATTGTTTTTTTTGTTGTTTTTTTTTTTTTTTTGTGAGTTATAAATCTTTTATTAGCAACTAATATTTAATTCAAAATCTAAATTCTTAAAGTGAAGTCAGCTGAACTCAAATTTTTGACATGAAAATTCTTTATAAATAGTCAAGGTAATTATTTTTTAAGTATTTTTTTTTTAATAAAACTATGAAAGGTGTTTGAATTTTGAAATGTTTTTAAAATTTTACTTAATTACAACTCACATTAAGTTTAAAATTGATTAGTGACAAATGTAATAAACACCATTCTCCAAACAACTTGATAAAAAATAAATAAATAAAAAAATAATAAGAAATAAATTTTATGCAGTTATAAATAATAAGTCAGTAAAACGTCGAATATATTGTACATGGTCGCAGGGTAACAGTATAAAAAACTTATTTGGTCGCAGGGTAACAGTATAAAAATTTTATTCAAGTATTAAGTTATTCAAACTCGTTTTTTATATTACTTATTTTATTGAGAAATCTTACTATATAGCGAATATGTAAATACTCTATGAACATAGTCTAAATATAAAATTCTGTGGTGTTGCTTTAAATATTTTGAGTAACAAACATCTAGCGTGTCTTAGAATAATATTGTAAAATCAACACCTTTTACATAATTAAAGCTATACTTTTCTTAAAAAATTCTCGTTCTGGATTTAAAACTAAACTATACTTTTGACTTGTATAAAACATTTATAATAAAAATGTTAACAATTAGTGGAAAACCTCTATATTTAAATCTAGCCGTGATGTTACTATGGATATATGCTAATGTATCAATAATAATATTATACTTTTAACAACTATCATGCATTACAAGTTGTATTTGTTAATTTATTTATTATCTTTGGACACTGCAATCTGAGGAAACAAATAAACCAATACTCCTTATCTGAAGTACATAATTCACAATTGTCTAATAACAAGAAAATAAATAAAATAATACAAATGTATTATTTAAATATAAAAATGTAATATTTAATATATAAAATTATTTTATAAATTTGGATCTCCATTAGCAGTTGTTCTTACTAATTTATGGCAGTGGCGGATTAACCAGAATTTACTTTTAATGAACAAACCTAATAACTCGTCATTTAAAAAAATATTAAGGACCTGTTTACTAATTTAAGGATTGCGATAAAAATTGTATAACAAAACTAATGTAACCATTTTAACCGCAATCTTGAAATTAGTAAACAGTGCGAAAATATTTCTTAAATCTATTTAAATGACGAGTTATTAGTTTTGTACAATAAAAATGAGTTCTGGCACACTGTGCATTATAAGATTTGATTCATTTTTCTACAAATTTATCCATAAACAGATTAGCAACTATAACTGCTAATAGAACCAATAAAATAATATAAAATCATAGATATTCATTATTTTATATTATTTTACTTATTTACTTTATATAGTTAAAGCAAAAACAACTTGAGTTTTTCTAGAAAAATTAAGTGTTTAAGAGTGAGTTACAGCTAATGAAAAAGCTTTTAAAAAATTGCTTATTTAGACTGTCTGCAATTAACTTTGAATCAAATAACATTCGTGTAAAGAAAATAATAAATATCACTCTTACAAGGCTTTGGGCTGCTTATATTTTCTCTTATATTACATTTATTTTACAGTCGTACAAGACTTTTGGCTATTTTGGGAAACACTTGCCAGCATAGTTGACTCTATTTTTACTTTAAACCTTAGTACAGCGTCAGCAACAAGCTTACAAATTTACCATAGTAAGTAACCATACAAATTTGTTTTTGGTACAGGACAAGAATACTGTTTTTAAATTTACTAAAAAGAAACTGTTAACTCATAAAAAGTTTAAGTTTTTAATTTGGGTCACACATTTTTACATTAAAGGACACATAAGTGTGGTGCTCAATCAAAGAAATATAAGCGTTGTTAAATAATTCAAAGTTTTTGTCTGCTGATATATTCGAGAATGAGTTTGACCAAATGATTGCTTTTAGGCCCTCATTAATTTCAGATAATCACTTTTGGTAATAGATATAATTTACAATGTGTCGCCTGGAAGTTGTCGAAATTGTGATCAAGGGTGATTCAAAACTCTTGCATTTTATTGTTCAACGATATCGCATTGATATATTAATAGTTCAATAAAAATCGAACTAAGCAATTAATTAATTTAAATAATAAAGTTTTGTGTAAAAGAGGCGAATTCGAATTTATAAGTTTTTTTTTGAATTACTGATTGGTATTAGCTAGCCTTCTTTCAAGGCTAACTTTGATCAGTAAATCTCTTTTTATAATGACTTTAAATTTGCTTCTTGATCTTTTTAATTTGTTGTTTCAATCATTTCTCCCTTTAATAAATATTTTTTCTATTTTTTAGCTCCATTAGAGATAAACTGCTCTAATAAAATCATGTCTATAGTTTTAATTTTTTTCTATTGTTCATTTGTCTTCATGCCAAATTTTATGCGTTAGAACGATCTCTTTTGTTGTCAAATTCTTCTAAAACCGGAATTTAATTTCTATTTCGTTTGAATTTTGAAATTTGAATAAAATTCCTTCTCTTATTCATTTAGCGCTAACTGCTCTAGATTTAAACAAATTTGTCGTGTTAGTTTTATTGCTATTGGTACGTTCGAGTGAATCAGTTAAATTGTTTTCAGCAAAGCCATAAATTTTTGTCGGTCCAAATAGGGAATGTGCCAAGCAAAAAAATCTCTGAAATTTGGAATATGTATAGTAAATGTATAGACTTAACAAATAAAAAAAGATAGAAAAAAAGTAATTATATCTTCAACATTTACTATCCATATAATTTCTGTTAAAAAATACAGCATTTTATATGTCAATAAATTCCTTTAAAAATTTAAAATATTTTCTAAAGGTTGTTGCTACTATCATTTTTAGTAAAACATTTAGAATGTAATTTTTTTAAACATTTAGAAGTAATGCATTTAGAACTTTTTTTAGATTTTTCAAAAATCATATTTATTAGGTAAACATTTAAAAAGTTTTAAAATAAAAATAACATATTTTTTGACTCAATTTCCTGGAAAAAAATTATGGGACACAAACATAAATAAAAATTAGGGATAAAACAAGTTTTGGTTTTTTGTAAAACCAAAACTTGTTTTATCCCTAGCCTTTGTTATAGCAGTTTCTAATTCTTTCTTTTGTTTCAAAAGACGATTAGTTATTTGTTAATCTGAAATCGATCATAAATTTTTGATAAGATTTAGATATGGAGTTTAAGCTGGCCATTTAAAAACATTTATAGATTTAATACGTAAAAATTCTGTTGTTTGTTTTGAATTATGTTTCGGAATATTATTATGTTGAAATATAAAATTTCTACATTATCTTATTTACGCGCTTATGAAGTCAAGTTATTATTCAAAATTATTATCAATGTACATATCCAAATTTATTTTGTCTATGATAAATTCAAGATTTCCAACACCGTTCCACAACAAACAGCTCCATACCTATATATTACCACCTTGCTATTTTACGGTCCCTCGCATGCGACTTAACCGGTGTCGCGATAAGTTATAACTCAGGAAATTATGACTTCAAAAGTCTTAATTTCCCGGTAAACTAGAACCTTTCGAGTTTAGATTTACCGGGAAGTTAGAAGTGGAACGGTAAAATAAGACTCCAACAACCTCTTGATGTTGAAAGATCATTTCGCTACAGGGTGAACTGAAATAACATCGTGCAAGGTCTAGAAAATTAAGTTAATAATACACAAAAAACTGGTTGTAACTGTAACTATGACTCAGTAAAAGATAAGACAAATACTTCCAGAATTTTTAAGAGATCTTAAAGAGCACCAGAGGTGGAATAAGATTTTCCCAATACACAATATACCATATAAACATTACACTGTAATTTTTGCAAAACATTTTCCATCAAACTTCCTAGTTTTTAAAGTAAAATGAAAAAAAATCCTCGAGATCCACATAGAGTATTTGAATTAATTTAGAGTTTAGTGCCATCTCTTCCACTTAAAAAAGAACAACAACAATAAGTAAAAGCTCTCTTAGAGAATAGATGTTGTTTGCAATCAAAAGAACATTAAAGCAATACTGGTATTTGTAAATTGTGCCTAATAGTATTTAATAATTTATCATATGAAACCTATCATGCTAGAGTTGTATTCAAAATTACCTCGTTAGTTAAAAATTGTATTTATAAGTTTAAAAGTTGGTCACACCATTTGGATATTTAATTTTTTTTAAGAAGTCAGAAAAGAAAACTATTCAAAAAAATTGCATGTTATTACTAGATGAAGTTTGTGTTAAACTTATGCTAACTTATCACGGTCATTTGTTTGGTAAAGCAAATATTTTAACCAGATCTCCTTCTTTTGAAGATTTTTTGATGTGAACCGTAAAGCAGTAAACGATGAATCAAGTTTTACAACAACAATATTAGCTGCCATGGTTGTACGTTTTTATGAGGGAACAATATTTATAGTATGAATGTTACCAGTAGACAATTTAGATTTTGTATATAAACAAATTATTATCCTAATCAACCAAATTAGGAAGACAAATGGAAAATTTATTGCTTTAATTAATGATTAAAATAGAGTAAATCAAGCATTTTTTTAAAACGATTTGATTGCTTATTTGTATGGTTAACAACTGATGGTATTATTTTACTTTTTGATTTTATGCATGTATTGAAGTGTATACAAAACAATTAAACAATTGAAAAGTTTGCTAATATTGAGTCAGCTGATTAAAATGTTTACGCTGACTTATGTTGCTGCTAACCCAAGAATGATTGTTAGACAAAAGGTTGATACACCTTAAAAATATTTTTTGAAGAGACTATAAATGCATTAGATTATCACCAAGTTATTAAAAATAATGATATAGATGGAAGTTTTATTTTTTAAGCTAAAGTGGTCAAGTAAAAATAATCCACTTAAAAAGTCCATTTAAAAGACAACAATTTTAAAAAAGATATCTTACGAAATCCCATATTATCAGTCAAAAATTTACAATTCAAAGGTTTAATTAGTTTTATGAAATACAAAGTAAACGTAGATTTATTAAAAAAGAAATAAAGTTGAACTATGGAAACAAGTAAATTAAAGATGGAAGTAAAACAATAGTAAATTAAGAGTCCAATAATATCTTCTTTGATGAAATCAATTTTTTTAACTGATTTTATTTTTTATTGATTTTATTTTGAATTAATGATAGAGAAATAACTAAACTTTTGATAATTAGTAGAATATATATATATATATATATATATATATATATATATATATATATATATATATATATATATATATATATATATATATATATATATATATATATATATATATATATATATATATATATATATATACATATATATATATATATATATATATATATATATATATATATATATATATATATATATATATATATATAAATATATATATATATATATATATATACATATATATATATATATATATATATATATATATATATATATATATATATATATATGTATATATATATATATATATATATATATATATATATATAAATATATATATATATATATACATATATATTATATGTTTATATATATATATATATATATATATATTATATATATATATATATATATATATATATATATATATATATATATATATATATATATATATATATATATATATATATATATATATATATTTATTTATTTATTTATATATTTATAAATATATATAGGGGAAAGCGGGGCAACATGGCGAACGTTTTGAAAGCCTTGAGTTGTTGC
>NC_061165.1:2592756-2712768 GCF_022113875.1 Hydra vulgaris | reverse complement strand
ATATATATATATAAATATATAATATATATATATACTATATATATATATATATATATATATATATATATATATATATATATATATATATATATATATATATATATATATATATATATATATATATATATATATATATATATATATATATATATATATATATATATATATATATATATATATATATATATATATATATATATATATATATATATATATATATATATATATATATATATATATATATTATATATATATATATATATATATATATATATATATTATATAATATATATATATTATATATATATTATATATATATATATATATATATATATATATATATATATATATATATATATATTATATATATATATATATATATATATATATATATATATATATATATATATATATATATATATATATATATATATATATATATATATATATATATATGTATATATATATACAATCATTAAAATCAGCACAATAAACAGTGTAAAACAATACAAAGAAACTTATATATTGTGATTAACAAAAACAAAAACGAAAAATAAATAAATAAAAAGAGAATAAAATAAATAGTTTATTTAGTAAATAATATAAATCTCAATAAACAGAACAAGTTGGTTATATTTGATGAAAAAAATACAAATTGAAAAAAAATTATTTTTGACAGATTTAACAAAACAAAGTTTTTAAAACAAAGTTTTCCTTGAAATTTAAAAAAATTTTTTTGAACATCTTTAATGAATTTATTGACATCTTCATTGTCTAGGGAGTTAGACATTAAAATTATCTAGACATAAGTTCAAAAAAAGTAACTTATATAGAGCAATTATAGCGGGGTTACTCTATATAAGTTACTTTTTATGAACTCATGTTTAGAGACAATGGTGGGAGTACTAATTTTTCAAAACAGTGATTTAACGGCAAGGATTTTTTGATAAAAAGAGCCAACATAAAATCTAGATTTGAAAACTTCAGTCAACAAAAATCCTTATTTTCAAAGGTAGATGCTTGGGATATTTTTTATTTTTTAAATTTTTTTTAATGCGAGATCGAATGCCAAGTAAATTTTGATAAGTTTTATTAATTAGGTTAATATTATACTTAAAATAAAACATCCAAATCAAAAAATAATAGGAAAAATTTGACATTATAAAAGCATTGAATAAAGCAAAAACATGTTTTACTGATAAGAAGCTCAATTCGTGAATATTACTATTCGCTTTTTCCAACAGACTTTTAATATGGTCATCAAATTTTAAATTCTTATCAATTGTAATCCCGAGAAGTTTAACCTTAAAAGAACCATGATTTTTACATTTCCAACCATTAAAATTGATCTTTAAAGTTTTTCTAAAAAAAAATGATATTTGTCCGGATTTACAACCATTTTATTCAAAGTAAACCATTAAATCGCACTTGATTTTTTTAATTGAAGACGAACAATAATCACAATCAATAACACTCTCTAGATTATTGTCATAAACAGAAAAAATTTTGTCATTTTGTTGCAGTTGCAGATTTCAGAGTCTTTTAAAAAAAAGAAAAAATCGTTGATTAAAATATTAGGAAAATTGGTGACAAAATAGAGTCTTTAGGTACACCAGATTCTTTAAATACTCAGAACATACACTAGATTCAGCTAATTACTCAGAAAATGACGATCCAAGTCTTGGCTTCTATTTGTAACAATTTTTTAGCTTTATAACACTTTTCAAGCCATTTTTTTTTTTTCTTAATTTATTTTTCCCTGAAGTCTTTACCATCTTTACAAATTCAATTTTTAATATTCAGCGATTATGAGAATTATTGAACTTTAAACATTGTCATTTTATAGTAAAGTGTTGCTAGCTATATATTGAAGCTTTGTAGCAAGCTAAAAATATCTAAAAGTTTATAGCTGGTAATTAGCTATATTTCAAAAATTTTGTAGATAACAACTTTGTTACGATATTACTCTAGCTACAATAA
This sequence comes from Hydra vulgaris, assembly GCF_022113875.1. Classification (NCBI taxonomy): domain Eukaryota; kingdom Metazoa; phylum Cnidaria; class Hydrozoa; order Anthoathecata; family Hydridae; genus Hydra; species Hydra vulgaris. Next base: position 2,710,788 of record NC_061165.1, on the reverse strand, counting down.
CCAGTGGGTCTTTAGTTATTAAGCTAGCTGTTTTCGTGGCCAAATTGCTTTCATCATTTTCACAAATATCAATTGCTCTACGTTAAGGTGGTTGTCTACATTAAAAACTACATCCTCTATATATTTATCAAAAAACTCAGTACTTAGTAATAAAATAAAAAACCTTATAAAATTATGGAATTTTCATTTAACTTTTCAAATTTGGTTTTAAAACACGATATTTTGGTCCGCGGGACCACAAAAAAAGGCATCTACGCTGCGATAAATAACTCAAGAAAGGTTAGATATACAGACCTGGATTTTTTTGAACATCGTTTAATAAGAAGATTGAATTTGCTGAATCAAAAGAAAAAAACTTATTCAAAAGTTTTTGTTTAAATGATAATCCAAAATGGCAGCAAAGGTTTAACTCAAAATACAGATTTTGAGCCTAATTTACTAAAGAACCAAAAAAGTATTATATATAATAGAATCAGTTTACCAAATTTTAGATCTATAGCACTTATTTAAAAAAAAATATTTACCCAAAAGTCATATTTTGAGAAAAACTGAAAAGAAAAAATAAAACCAATTGCTTCAGTCTAATTTAAGCCAATCATTCACAAATTGGATTAAGAAAGCATTATTTTTGCAAAACAGACTATTTCAAATCTATATTGGCTTTAAATAGATATATCATATTTGGTATATCTACCCTTTGTCAAAGGGTAGATATACCAAATATGATATTTACAAAAAACATTCAAAAAAGACCAGTTTCAAATACTAATCTTTTGGTTCTTTCAAAGACATCTCCAAAACCTTTACACTGGGGTCTTTTATTATTAATTTTTTTGTATAAGCTTAAATTTTGGAGAAGACTCACAAGTAGTTTTACGAGCAACTTTTACACAATTTTTTTTTGTGGAAAACCCTTTTGTAAATTTTCCATTATACACATTTAACATGTCAAAAAACACTCTATTTAATCCCTCATTTAAATTTATGATTAAGAAAAAGACATCAATTTCTAACGTTTATACGTATATCAAAGAAAGATGCTTTTCAAAACATTGTGATGAATAAAGCATGGGAACAAAAAAAGCTCTAAAATTTAAAACCTTTTTAAGACCGTTTCACTTGATTTCTTATTCTACTTTAACCCCTGATATAAGTTATACTGAATTGTTGAAAAAGTTTGGTATCACAACATTACAAATAAGACGTATAACAGGTGATCTAATCGAGTTTTTCAAAATAACAACTCGGATATTGAAGTGTAAAGGGCTTCACAAAACTTCTTTAAAGGGAATTCCCAAACCATCCCTTAGACATACAATTTTTTTACAGACAGAGCGAGATCTTATTAGAATGGAATACCTAAAAAAGGAAGTAGTTGAAAAAAAAGTAAGTTCTTTCAGGGGAAGACAAGATAAACGTTTGATAACGGCTGTTAAAGTATAAATTCAGAAATTTATGGGCGACAATAATCCTTACAACAGTTTATATTGCTAGCATTGTTACTAATACGCAAATAGTATTTATTTTTAACTTTTATAGAAAATAAATTCTTAAAACAAATCGGAGATGTTTTAGTTTTGCATTTAATTATAAAATACAGAAAAGTAAAATTATTACTTTAAAATATATAAGGAGTATTTATTGATTAAAATAACATTAGGATGACAAAAACGGTACTTAACATTAGGAAGACGTTGAAAATATTTGTTGTTCTGTAGATGGGATAGAGAGTATTTTGAAAGAGACTAAATTGGAAAATTCTGTAACAAAATTTTTTTTTTTTTCAAAAGTTAAATTTTCATAAAAGTTTTTAAAAATGTTTAATTTGTAAAAGTTTTTAAAAAGTTTTAAAATTTAAAGTTCTTCGAAATAACTAATAAACATGATAGATTTTTTCTTTAAATTACAGTTTACACGCTGAATGGAGATTTATTTTGGACTATACCTTCTATCCATGATATCATTTCTGAAAAGTATGTTATTTTAATTGCTATGGTAACCAAAATCTATTTTAATTTTTACTTATATTTATTTTTGGAACGCGAGTATTTGATTATGTAAAAATAGTATAACTAGGAAAAACATTTTTTATTATTTTTATTATTTCTGTTTTAATACAAAAACAATCACTTTTTTCTCTTTAATTCTGTCATAATTTTTATTTTTTATTTTGTTATTTTTTTTTCTTTTTTTTTTTTATGATTAGTTTAAAAACAATAGTTTTTAATTATATTAATTTAAAACTTTTATTTTAAATGAAAATATAGACTTCTTTAAATTTTGTTATTTATTTATAATATTTGTATTTATCTTATTATTTTGACTAATTTATCACGATTCATTTATAATTTCTGTCATAATTTATAGAATTTCCAAACAGCCAATAACCAACAAGTATTTAGAATATATGTTTATGAGCTTGTCGTTTTAAAACTTTTAAATTTTAAGCAATACCAGAATTTTCATAGCGGGAATTCAAACATTAAATCAAAGGTAATTTTGTTCTAAAAGTTTAGATTTAATTTAGTTTCGATTTAGAACGTAGGTCAGACGAATGTTCCATTTAAACCGTTTCTAAATGGTTCGTTTTAAACATCGCGACGTTTAACTTCATTTTACGGCGCATATTGAAAGAAGAACAAATAAAAGAAATGCTGATAAACGAATCAAATTTTTTTTTTTTTATTTAGGCTGCTTTAAATAAGCACTGTAAAGAAAAGTTCAACGCTGAACACATTATCTAAATACTCATAAACAAATCAAACATTAAACATATGATTTTTTATTTATGTAAGTCTAAAATAAAAGTAAAATCATTTTATTTATTAAATATGCATTATCGTATTCGTCATCATGATTGGCTCCATAATGATTTTTGTCATCTTTCCTTGAACCAATTAAGCTACTTCCTCTAAAGAATTAAAAAAAAATGTGTATATATATATATATATATATATATATATATATATATATATATATATATATATATATATGCAGAACTGTAACTCTTAAAATTAAAATTAAAACTCTTAAAGTTAAAGTTAAAACTAGTTAATAAACATAATAATTAAAATTTATATATCAAAATCATATATGTACTAACAATTTAAGCTAAAAATTAAGTAATACTTGTTCAGTCCACTAGTTCGTGTGTTGATATTGTGATTATGTGAATAATCGTATTTTAGAACTCAATTTTTGGGCTAACAGAAAAAAAAGACTTTGCAAGTATGATGGGTTAGCTACGATGTAAATTACTATATTGATATATTTTGTATGCAAAGTTCTTTTAAATAAAAATTTGCTAAAGCATTATAAATTTGATTTTAAAAAGTCTATCCTAAAAGGATTACATTGCTAAGTATGTTGATAAGTCATAAAATTAACAGGTTTAACTAAAAGTAAAGGAGTTCTTTATAAAAGATATAAATTTAGACATCTTACTTGATTTGTCCATTCTACAGTCTTTTGGTATAGTAGTCACACTTGATTTGAATAAAGATATCTTAGAATGCAATTAAATGCTTGAGACAAAGTGGTTGTGGGAGTGGTGATGCTTTAACTAAAATGTAAATCCGAGTGTATATTTTTAAGATATGTTCAATACAATTATTATTAGTCTTCAAAGATGTAAAGTAGGACAAATTACTTGCATAATCATTTATTCTTATCATAATATACTTGTTGTACTAGTAATCATAATATACTTGTGGTACATCCATATTCTTTTTGTTTAATTAAACATTTGTAACATTTTTTTTTGTACTTGAATGCATTATGCAATCAAGCTATATTATAATATAGCATGCATGAATAATGCATGGAAGCACTTCTAGCACTAAGGTCTTCATATACTTTATTTCATTTTTATTGGAACTAGGGTTGTACCGTAATGGGTTTTTTCAATTCCGGCCGGAACCGGATTTGCTGGAGTTATAAATAAAATCCGGCCGTAATAGTGGCTGGAATAAGAATTAAAGTTAGGTAAATTTTTAGTTTTAATATTTGATTGGGTTGCAACTCACCCAGTGGGCACCGGACCAAAAAAAGACGTCTTTTGAATGTTCAAAAGACGTCCAAAACGTTCATAAGACGTTTGAAAGACGTCAATAACGTGTATAAAACGTTTAAAAGACGTCTTTTCACGTCTGTGCCCACTGGGCATCATCTTAGTTATATATTTAACCTATTTCTTTCATTTTGTTCTTGTTTAAATAATTTTATTTGTATTAGTTTTTATTTATTGTAAATTTTTAAATGCATAATTTTTTTTTAACTGCATTTTTATTTATAATTAAAATTAATTCTTTATTTTTTATTTTACCATTTAGATTAAAATATAAATTTTTACTGTATTTGTACTGCATCCTATAGTTTTTAACTATTTAAACTTTTATTTGAATATCTAAAAATGACTTTTCCTTCGTTTGTAAGGAGGTATTTAAAAAAAATGATGCTACAGATACATCAGCAGAATGTAAATTATGCCACAAAAATGTTAAACATGGTAGTAGCCCAAAAACATTTAGCTCAACATCACTTCATATGCGTTTAAAAATATATCATATATGTCTTGTCTAGCCTCATCATAAATACATATGATGAGGCTAAACAAGAAAAACAAAAATGATGAGGATAAACAAGAAAAACAAAAATGTTGAGGCTAAACAAGAAAAACAAAAATGTTGAGGCTAAACAAGAAAAACAAAAATGTTGAGGCTAAACAAGAAAAACAGAAAAGGGAAAAAAAAAATCAAAAGCTGAGATACGACGAGAGGGAAAATTAGCATAGACGATTTTGTTTCTAAAAAAGTTTGGAATATAAAGGACTCTCGCTCCTCCAAAGTTAATAAAAAAAGGTTGATTGCGATGGACAATCAACCTTTTTCTATAGTTGAAGATCAGGGGTTCATTGTATCGATTGCTTACTTGCAACCACAATACCTGATTCCAAGTGGAAAGTTTTTTAAGGAAACAATACTACCAGCATCATATTAAAAATTAAAAACCGTAGTATTTAATGATATTTCTACAGCTGATCATACTTCATTTACAACTGATATTTGAACAAACACCTATAGTAATGATGCGTTTATATCATTGACTGCGCATTAGATAACATATAATTTTATTAGAAAAGATTCCGTTCTTCACTGTAAGCATTTTCTACAATCCAACACTAGAATAAATATTACCAATTTATTTGATGCGATGCAAGTTGATTGGAATATTTTCAAAAAGAAAATACATATTGTCCTTCGCGACAGTGCTTATAACATGCAATTTGGAATTGACTTGACGGAGTCCTCAGGCTTATCATGTTTTATTCATCAACTGCAGCTAGTTATCAAAGACGCCCTTTATGACCAGGTTACAGTATACGACATGATAAAGAAATGCTGAAGCATCTTCACTCATTTTAACCATTCGAGTTTGGCTTGAACCAAATTAAAAAAATAGAGAAAGAATTAGATTTACAAATCTCAACACTGTTATTACCAAAGAAGATGATGATAAAGGAGACTATTAAAAAAAGATTCATATGTAATGCTTTATTAAAAGGTAACTTTAATGTACTAAGGAGTAAAGTACATGTTTTGTATACAGCTGTTGATCCAAGGTATAAACTGTCACTTTTCTCTGATGAGCAAAAACATAAGGCTAAAAGTGGGTGTGTCTGAGATAAAAGATCAAATAAATGAACAAAAAGATAGTAATATGAATTATATGTCAGAATTAGATTTATCTTTTTCCGATAGTTCTAATTCCTCACCAACCAATAAAAGTTGTCAGCCATTTACATCAGCTTTATATGCATCAAATTTAAGAATGACAATCGCATAAAATTTTCTTAATTGCTATAAGCCAGAAGAAGAAAAAAAAAGTAGAAAAAAAGAAAAGAAAAATTATTGGAATAACAGATGAGCAGATAAATAAAAAAAAAAAGATTGTTTTATGGCTTGATAAAGAATAGGTAAATTAGAAAATGAAGAAGCAATATTAAAATAGTGGAGCGCTAAAAAGGATTACTATCCTCGTATATGCTGTATAGCAAGAAAACTTCTGTCAGCCCCTGCTTCATCTGTTTATTCTGCTAGACTGTTCTCAGAGGCAGAAAACATTTTTGAGGAAAAAAGAGCTTTGTTCCAATAAACTGGTTCCAATAAATATATATATATATATATATATATATATATATATATATATATATATATATATATATATATATATATATATATATATATATATATATATATATATATATATATATATATATATATATATATGTATATATATATATATATATATATATATATATATATATATATATATATATATATATATATATATATATATATATATATATATATATATATATATATATATATATATATATATATATATGTATATATATATATATATATATATATATATATATATATATATATATATATATATATATATATATATATATATATATATATATATATATATATATATATATATATATATATATATATATATATATATATATATATATGATATAGGGTTAGCACTATTGTAATTGTAATAAAAACAATAACAGTAACAATAACTATTGTTATTGTTTTAACTCAATTTAAAAACAATAACAATACTTGTGATTTGCAACTATTGTAATACTGTAATGCAATAACAATAAATATTGTATTGCAGTTCTTCTTTATAAAACAATATCAATATGTGAAAAAAAAAATGTATTGTAATGACCCACTACAATAACAATAAATATTGTATTGTAATTCGTCTTCACAATACAATAACAATATATTGTTATTGTAATAAAAAAAATTATTTTGGAGTCAAAATTTAATAAACGTTTTAACAGTCTAATCTCTGAGATAAGTGACTTTGAAATAGGGTACAACTAATATATAAGTAATAATTCTGTTTCTTTTTTATTTTATAAATTTTATATAGCTCTATGAAAGTGAGTTTATTTAGGCCTGTATTTCTTTTACTGCTGCGGATACCCATGATTAACTACTACCATTTCTTCCAATAAGTTATTTGCTTTTACATTAGGAACCTATCCAATTGTTTCGAAACTTACTCAACTCACACTTACTCTAATATAACTTTGTCTTTTATTTCCCTTAAGCTTTATGGCTGTACGTGTTTCATAAAGTAACTGCACATCTAGTTGCAAAGTTATAAAAGATTTTTGTTACATAAGTCAAGAACCAATATTTATTTGGTGTTCTAAACTGCCTCATTTTTCAAAAATGACACAAAATTTATTGGTACGGTCTGATAGGTGATAAACAATCTGAAAATGAAAAAATTTTTTTAACAAAACCAAAGTAGTAGTTAATTTTCAGACAATCTAATCAATAATTACTCAGGTTAATGGTTCTTTGATTCCATAACGATGTAATTGATTTCGCATTAGCGGTTAGATAAATTGAAAAAAAAAGGGCTTAATGTAGTTAATCAATTAGTTTAGACGTCATAATCCGGTGAAACATGTCAATATCAGTTTAGAAAAAATTATAAAAATATACAAAATTTTATATCTTAAAGTAAATAATTATTTAATTACAAGCATATGATAAATTATATATTTGTATATAAATTACGGGCACCCCTAAATTATCTAGTACCCAAATAATAATAAATACGTGAAAAAAAAAATCTAAATACTATAAAATACAATAGCTATTAGACTATGAAATAGTAATATAATACATCAATGTACTTATTGTAATTGTTTTTTATCCCAGCAATACAATACAATAGTTATTGTAATTGTTTTACATCATAGCAATACAATACAATAGTTAATGTCATTGTATTGTAAAAATTTAAGAAATAGTTTTAAAAAAAATGCTGATACTGATACTTTTCTGAAACTACTGCTACTTTTTTGAAACTGATATTTCAGTAGCAATAACTAAAAAAAAGAATTATTAAAATACCCAGTTACTGTCGTTAAAGTATTTTTTAATCGCTCATTTAAAGTTATCGAAGGACCTACAGGACTTTTTAGCTGCTTCATTAGCCACAATACAATACTTAAAACAAATTTCTTTTACCTCTTCTAAACCATTTATTACATAATTTGAGATTCATAAGAAATTCTAATTTTGAATCATAAAGAAACATTCAAAATGTCTAGAACATTATGTGCAACTCTAATTTAATTAAATTAGTTCCGTATGGAAATTGTTTGATTTAGCTTTTTATATCAAATTAAATATTCAGAACACGTTTATAATAGACTCCTAAACGTTTAGATAGACGTAAATGCTATCTAAACGTGATGAAAACCAATTTTAAAACAACAAGTGCCCGTTGGGATACTACCTCAAGACTTTCTTAATGCACGTAAATAGAAGTTTATAAACGTTCTGAAAATGACTTTTTTGAACAATTTATCTATAACAATATGCCTTGTTGAGTATATATAGCATATCTGACTTGTTCTAGTTTATACTCTTTAGACTGTTGTCTAATAGAAATTAGGTCTCATGATTGAAAATTTATTTAAAAATACTGAAATTAATGATACTGAAATTAATAATACTGAAATTTATAATACTGAAATTAATAATACTAAATTTATTTATACTGAAATTAATAATACTGAAATTATTAATATAGAAAATAATTAATACTGAAATTAATAGTAATAGTAGTAGTAGTAGTAGTAGTAGTAGTAGTAGTAGTAGTAGTAGTAGTAGTAGTAGTAGTAGTAGTAGTAGTAGTAGTAGTAGTAGTAGTAGTAGTAGTAGTAGTAGTAGTAGTAGTAGTAGTAGTAGTAGTAGTAGTAGTAGTAGTAGTAGTAGTAGTAGTAGTAGTAGTAGTAGTAGTAGTAGTAGTAGTAGTAGTAGTAGTAGTAGTAGTAGTAGTAGTAGTAGTAGTAGTAGTAGTAGTAGTAGTAGTTCTTTAGCTAATATGTAACTTGCTTTAACTTCAGTTAAAATTGTAAATTTGTGAGTTTATTTACAAAAGTTTCAAATGTACAATTAATACTATTATAGATTTGGTTTCCTGAAAAGCAAAGGTATTCTAATAGAACTAAAAGTTATGAAAATAAAGACGTTAACTATAACAAAGCGGTTTCAAGGTGAAACCGATTACTGTAATCAGACGACGACAATAATTACAGATTTGAATAAGATATAGCCCAACAAAATAAATAATTTTTGTATGAAAAGTAAATGACTAGGTTCCTTTTGTATATGAAAAGCAATAAAATATCGGACTGTAGAAAAAATATTTTTGAAAGCGTTATGAGCTTTTAATTTGTTTCTTAGTATACAACCCGACGGACATTTGTTTTTAAAAGTTACGTTCTAAATGTGTTTTAAACGTCTTTTAAACGTCTTTTAAACATTAATGTTTAAAAGACGTTTAAAAGACATTTAAAATACATTTAGATCGTAACTTTTAAAAACAAATGCCCGACGGGAAATTTCAAACTTTCGTAATCTTTAAATGAAGTAATGTTAAAACATACTGAAACATTTATCAAATTTTACAGTTTAATTTTCATTTGAAAATTGCATTGTGTCAAGTTATCTTTAATTTTGATCTACAGTATTTCTTTCTGTTAAAAAAATTGTTACACAGTTTTGAAATTTTTTTTTTTTAACGACGTATCCGCGTGCCGAGTGGATAGCGCGCTGAGCTTCTGAACAAGTAAGCCGTGGCACAGTGAAAAACAGTACTAAAAAATTGTACCACACATGTTTTTTGTTCAAATTTCAATTTTACTACTGAAAAGTTATATATGTTTTTTTAAATAGTTTATTGTATCAAATTTTTTGTAAAATGATCATTTTTAAAGCCCTACCGTTTTAATATTTTTGAAAATTTTCAATTTAAACTTATTTGCTTTATAACTTTAAAAGTTATTTTATATAAAAACGTTTATGAATAAGTATAAAGTGTTATATATTTTTAAAAGCATCATGTTATGGAGATTTTAGAACAAATTCATTTTTTTAATTATATGGTTTTGTTTAAAAATAATTAATTGAACTATAAAGTAAGAAAGAAAAAAGAAAATCTTAAAGTTCACTGATAATTTTGGAAGTCACCGACGTTTCCCGATGCTTTATTTTTATAATCAATTAGTAGCTAGGTGTCTATTATAATTTATTAAAAATCAGGTGCAGATAGGTGTTGTTTATAAAGTTATAGAAAAAAAAGTAATAAAAGTCAGAACACAAAAACCCGCTTTTTATTGTGGTTTCAGACTATCTGTTTATAACGAAAGTTTTTTTGTCCGATTTTTATTGAGAATTAATTTTGATGGACATACATTCAATTATTTTTGCATTTTGTGGTGAAAACTTTATCAGCAATTTGTGAACACTGCGTCATTTAAGAAATATTATATAAAGAGTTGAAATATTTATAAAACTGCAACAAATTCACAGTGGAAATTAAATATTTTTTAAAATGAGAGCTTTGAGTGTTCGAAACGTCAACTGTTACTTTCCTATATTGATGGAGGAAGAACAACTGAGACACTATCAATAGTTTTAAAAGAAACTAGCTTGTTTTTCATTGTTAGTGATATTGAAAGGAAAGCGGACGCTTTTTTATGTAACAACAGTAATTGGTTAGATTTAGAATATAGTGTATTTTTACCAAAATCAAAAAACGCAATAACAGACCCCACGCCATCTACATCATTTGAAAAACGTGGAAGACTTTTCTGCAATAGAAATTACGAACACACATGTTAAATTTATGGAACTGCAAGATTTATTAGATCACACTGTAAATAGAATTTTGACTATAGATTCTGAATACAATAATAAATTTAAACAATTATTTTGTATAGTAAATGGGGTTGTGATGGCTTCTCTGGCCAAGTCGAGTACAATCAGAAACTTTCGATGGAATCTGAACTTATTTCTGATGCAAATTTATTTATTAATTTTTTGGTACCGATCAAATTAGTTGATGAAGAAACTCGCACAGTTGTTTGGCAAAATCCGGCTCCTTTAAAATTGTTGTAGATGAAATAAAAAGCCAAACATACTCTTTACAACCATCTATAATTAACAAAAGTTGTAAAGGAATACAAAAGAAACATGAACTATTTTTAACAATGATAGATGGAAAAGTGGCTCAGGTATTAACGGATACGCCTTCTGCGTCTATATGTACAGTATGTGGAGCTACTCCACGACAAATAAATGATTTGACTAAAATAGGCCTGAAAATGAAAGTTCGTATCAATATGGACGGCCGACATTATATGCCAGTATTCGGTATATGGAAATAATATTACATATTTCCTACAACCTTCGTTGTAGGAAACCAACGTCTTTCCGAAAATGGTCACCTAAAGGTGAAGAAAAAAAACGTCAAAAAAAAACAGAAGAAGACTTTTGTACAGAAGCGTTTTCGTGAACAGCTAGGGCTAATCGTCGACAAACCTAAACAAATAAGTGGTAAGAACAATGATGGTAATACTGCTAGGAGATTTTTTCGCAATGCAAGATGCTCTTCTGAAATCATTTGAGTAAATGAAAATTTGATTAAGCAACTTTACCTAATTCTACAAGCTCTTTCCTCAGGTGTTATGATAAATGCTGAAAGTTTCGGGACATATGCTATAGAAACTGCCAACATTTATGGGCGCAATTATAGCTGGTACGTTACACCGTCTTCAGTACATAAAACTTTACTTTATGTAGAAAATATCATAAAACATTTTGCAGTACTGCTTATCAGGCAACTTTTAGAAGATGCACAAGAATCCCGGAATAAAGATTATAAAAAATTTCGCCTTCATCATGCCAGTAAATGTTGATGACGTATTTCATACTTTTCTGTACACTTCCGATCCCTACATCACCAGCATTAAAAAACCGTTCAGCAACAAATGTCCAAAAACTAGATGAAAATACTTTGCAGCTTTTGAAAGTCGACTTATAATTTATTCCATAAAAACATACTGAATAAAAGTTGTTTTAATAAACTATTCTGAATATTGCGATAATTTTATAAACTTTTGAAAATATATGTCATGTAATCATGTAAGAGTTTAAATATATGCAAATTAATTAATTACATGCAACAATTAAAAAATCAAATTAGTTAAGCAATTAAACCTAATATAATATAAATTTTGGGTTAAAAGATTAAATAGTAAGGGAACATAGCAAAAGATAACGAACTTTTTGAAAAACACTTATATCTAAGTCAATAACTGTTCCAATAAGTTAAACTTTATCAAGAAGTGATAAAAAATTATTATTCGCCACAATTGTATCAAAAAAAACTTTATACAAATTAAAAATAGGTGGAGAAAAACTCATTAACATATGTCACCTCGAATAATCATCTTGCTCCGTATGTAAGGGAAAAATGGCGACTACAAAAAAAAGTTAACTGTTAACTCCATAATACCATGTTTTGGTTTTTTGTAGTTTTGTTATTATGTTTTAAAAAATTTAACAAGATTGAAAAAACACGAAACATTTTGTCACATCCAAGAGAAAAATTTGAAACTTTAACTTTAGATTTGCCCATATCTTGAAAATTTTTGATTGCTAAAATTACGTCATCTGCTTCTAAGACCAAACGTCAGATATAATATTTTTTTTAATATTTTTTTTCAAAAACTTATTCTATTAAAGATATATAAAATATATTTTGATGGAACATATTCTAATAGAGACAAAAAATATTTATTACTATTGTAATAAATACAATCTCTTATCCGTGAAAACGGTATAATTAAACAAGTTTTGTTTATTTTATGCATTTGTTTGCAACTAGTGCTTCCAATACCGATACCATTTTTCAATACCGGTATATCGGTACTAAATAATTACAATACCGGTAATACCGGTATAATACCGGTATTAAACTTTATTTTTAAATTCATCATAATCTAAATAAAATCTCAAGTTAATAGTAAAAATTTTATTGATTCAATCAGCTTCTTTATTTTATATCAAAACTACTGACTTTTTCATTTTTTATGCTTTGTAAAATGAGCCTGTAAAAAACATAGGGCGTTCAGAACATCATATTGTAAAGATCATCTAATTTTGTTGGCTTCACAGTTTTCAAGTAATGGTAGGAATTTTGCAAATATATTCAACGATTTCCTCCTTCTTCAAAAATTTCTATTTCAATACATATAATTTTTGATGAATTATTCGAAACATTCAATTTTCCCTTGTTGTTACATTTCTTATTTTTCAAAATTGCAAAGTCAAGCTTTTTTTTCAATGACAAGTTTACAGCGTTGTCTACAGAATCACTATCGGAAAAAACGCTGGTGAAAGGGAGAGGACTATACCCTTTCTGATTGAGCCGATCTTTCAGTCGAGTAATGGTATTTACAATGGCTAACTTGCTATGGTGCTCAAAAGATAGAGCTAGATCCAAATTCTTGTAACGTTGATGTCCCTTATGCAAAAAATGTTGTATGCTGGAAAAAGAGTACATTGCTTATTGAATTGTTGCACCAACATAACTTTCCAGCTAAATCGGTTTCTCCAACTTATCTATCATGAAAATGTTGTATTGACACACAGCAGAATTGCATGATTTTTGCACAATGTTTCCACAACTAGTTTTACTGGCGCAAGACATAAGTTAACAGCTAATATTGCATCGAAATCATTATTAGTTACCTCAACTTTGGACTTAAGGGCAAAAAGTGACTTGTAAATGCATTTTTTCAATTATACAAAACGTTCGAGTACTGTGTGCAAGCTAATCCAGCTAGTTTTGGATCCAAGTATTAGTGGAATATCTTTATCAAATTTTTCTAACGTCCGTTTTTGAATTTTAATCATTTTTTGTCGGAGAACGGCGAAATAAAAATTTCACAACGGTGCGCACCTTTTTGATTAACGGCTGCAGATCATCAGTCAATTCAATAGAGTCATTCTCTTCACTCATTACATTTTGAAACCCGCCGGAAAAGTCTTCATCATTATTGGTTTTGTTTATGTCATCAGTATTTCCTCGTCACTTTCTCTGTAATTGCATATTACTTTCAAGTTTTTTTTGCAGAAATTGACGATTTTTTGTACAAAATATCTTGAATACCTAGTTGAATCCCATGCCTAATGCACAACTGTTGATCACAGTTACTTAAACGCCCCACTTTCTACATTACCGAAACTTTTCATATTTACGTTAGTGCAAAATTCAAACAGGCGTTCTACATTAAAGCGAGTGACGTAATGATAATATTTTAAAATGGTGCTTCATTATTTATTGAAAACACGAAAGTAAATGAAATACTTAAAACTTCCAGTCACGATCAAACAACGCTTCCAGTAAGAAAAAGATAGCTAGATGACAAAAGACGTGTTTAAATTGTCTAAAATAAGTATTCTACGTATTTTATACGTCTTAAACGCGTCTTTTACCCACAGGTAGCAACTAGCTAGCTGTTCGCTGGCTAGTTGCTAGCTCATTTCCTACCAAACCTAGTGGGAAATGAGCTGGCAACTAGATATCAAGTATAAAGTACGTAGAATACTTGTTTTAGTCATTTTAAACACGTCTTTTCTCATCTAGCTATCTTTTTCCTACCGGAAGCGTTGTTGAAAGTTTTAAGTATTTCATTTACTTTAGTGTTTCACGTAAAGAGGGCAATAGCACCTGCTATATCTTAAGCCCTCTACATATATTTTTAATACTTTTTAATGGGCAAGTCTTGCGACATCGGTTTGTTTTTTTCATCGGATATATTTTTAATGGGCAAGTCTTGCGACATCGGTTGGGAAGGAGTCATGAATTTCCCATTAAATGCTCTTCCGCGGTGCTCTGTGATAAGACCTTAAGGACTTCTTGGGGCACCTTAAAAAAAAAAAAAAAAGAAAAAAAAGATATATATATATATATATATATATATATATATATATATATATATATATATATATATATATATATATATATATCTATATATATATATATATATATATATATATATATATATATATATATATGTATATATATATATATATATATATATATATATATATATATATATATATATATATATATATATATATATATATATATATATATATATATATATATATATATATATATATATATATATATATATATATATATATATATATATATATATATATATATATATATATATATATAATAAGAAAACTTTAAAACTTTGTTTCAGATTTTAGATTTTTTTTATTGTATACAACTTTTTTTGCTATAAATATAAAAACAAGAATTTTTATTTTTTATTGGTAATATTATTATTTAGATGCCCAAAAAAGACCAGTCTTGTCACAGAGCACCGCGGAAGCGCATTTAATTAGGACGTTCACGCCTTCTTCCTTACCGTAACGCGAAATATGTCCAAAGCTCGTTTTGAACGTGGATATTCTGCTTATAAAGCAAGCGCTCTAACCACAACGCCACGGCCACACAAGCGCTCTAACCACTACGCCACGGCCGCAGAGATTGAAAAAATTTCAAAATTTTTTACGCTAGGAGGAAGTCTTAGACCCTCTAAAACAACACTGATAACAGCGCACTTAACCACTGAGCTGTCAATGAAATGCATTTCGCAGAAAAATAATCTTTATCATGAGTCTCTTTTAAGCTCTACGTTTGTGGAAAAGACGCGCATGCTAGGTTTATCGCTCTTGAATTTTTTTTACTAAAATTATTTTACTTAAAAAAATTGTGAAGTAAATAAGGAATAGTTATATAGATAATCAGTCAGAAATAAATATGTAAATTGGTAAATACCTGTATTTTACGGATCCGGAAAGCTAGGATATATAAAAAAAAAAAGTTAAGTTATTAATAGAAAAGTTCGGTTTGAAATAGGTTTATAAAGAACCGTATTTTTACGGGTCCAATCTCAGCTAGAATTTTATAATATTGTTACAGTCATTTGCTATTATTGTTTTTATTGTATTGTATTATTTTATTGTATTATTATTGTTGTGGTCATTTTTATTACTACTATTATTATTATTTTTATTATTGTTAATATTATTATTATTTTGTTGTTTGTTGTTGTAATTATCATTATCATAATTATTGATATATCATTGTTATTATTATATTTTTCTTGTTGTTGTTATTAATATTGCAATTATTGATATAGCATTGTTATTATTATGCAATTAAAAATCAGATGTATGGGCGAAAAATAGTTTTTGTGAAAATCCTTGAAAAAAGTATATTACTAAAAATGCTCTGAGATTATAAAATTCAATAACAATAAGAATTAGTCTTCAAACATTTTAAGATTTAATTAATTTTTTATTGTTCTAAAAAAATTTAATCAACTCCTACTATTTCAATAATGCAACAGCTTCAAACGAATATTATCCATATATTTTCGTAGTTAGCGATGGTTGTGATTATGGTTGGTTTGAGTATGGAAAGTATTGCTATTTTTTCCAGCCAAAAACATTAAAAGGTAAAAGTTGGAGTGATGCCTTATTATCATGTCAACTTATGGGTGCGCACTTGTTAAGTATAGAGGATCAAGCTGAAAATTCTTTTATTAAAAACATTCTTAAAGATGACAGCTTGAAAAATGATAATTATTGGATTGGTAAGATAGTTATTGTTTTTATGTTTTATATTTTTGATTTTAACAGCTATTGGGTTTTTTAATAAGTTTACTATGCTGTGTGTAAGTTTATAATGCTGTAAAAAAAGAATAAGTTTATAGAAATTCTTATTTTATATCGTAAAATGTATTTATGAAAGGGCTTAATGATGATTGCAATAACAGAGAGTTTAGGTGGTCAGATAACAAATATTTAAATTTCACTAATTGGTTACCAAAAAAACCTAACAATGCTGGATCTGGAGAAAACTGTGTGGAAACAAATACGATTGGTTGGAATGATAATGATTGTTCGAACAACATGGGATTTATTTGTAAATTTGTAAAAGGTAATGGTTAATTATGTTTTAATAAATAAGTATAAAGTATAGCTTTAAAATAACAAAATTACAGCACCTAGTTGTTTTGCCACATTGGAGCTTAACGGGGCTTATCATCAATTATATTACCTTCTTTCATCATTAAGTTTAAATTATTGTCATTATTAATTTCATTTTTTTTTAATACAAATCGTTATTTAATTTCTTTTTTTAATAAAAGTCGTTCTTTTTTAGTACTCTATTATATATTTGTGTAATTGAAAGTTCATTTTACCCAAATATTTAAGTACCATGAAATAAAATAAATAAAATTTAACACATATATTAGTTATTTGGCGTTTTTTTTATTTTTATTATTTTTACTAAACATATTGTAGCATTAGGTAATAGAGATATCGACAAATAGCTAGATTAACAGCAAATTTTGGACAATTTTTTTTCGTTTCCATATTATTAATTCATATTATCTTTTGCAACTTAAAAATATAAATTTTACTATTTAATCTAATATGTTTATATTGACAAATAAACTTTTAAAATTGTATTTTTATTATTTTTAAGATAGTTGATGGCTTTATATTATATCTTTTTAGCTATTCTAAATGTTTTTTAATATATTATATCATTCTGCTGCAAGAAAGCCCACTGAGGGTTTGGTTAAAGCTGGCAGTCTATAAAATAATAAGAAAAAACTTGTTAAAAGATGTTTTTAAAAATTTTTTCGGTCATTAAAACGATTGTTTATGAAAACCAGAAGACTGGTGTGAAGTTAATCTCGTATATTTATTATATTCATGATAAATATAAATTACTGCATATTGCATAAATATAAATGTAATATATTAATGTATATATATATATATATATATATATATATATATATATATATATATATATATATATATATATATATATATATATATATATATATATATATATATATATGTATATGTATATATATATATATATATATATATATATATATATATATATATATATATATATATATATATATATATATATATATATATATGTATATATATATATATATATATATATATATATATATATATATATATATATATATATATATATATATATATATATATATATATATATATATATATATATATATATATATATATATATATATATGGCTAAGTTCTGTGGTGTTTCGATTAAAGTCTTTATGTAATTGGTTTAAATTTATAAACTTTAAAAGAACTTTACAAATTGACTTGGGGGTTCATTTTGAATTAAAATTTAAAATAAACCCCCAAGTAAAAATGGAGTGTAATTTGTTTTAAACAATAAATACGTAACGGCCAACGTTAGCAAATCTTTTTTCAGTTAAGAGTCATTTTTTGTAAGAATCAGGCAGTCAATGGAAGTTACCTCGTCTAAAATGCTTGAATTTTTTATATATTGATCAGAATATAGAGAAAACCTGTTGGGGAAAAAAAAAAGTTTCAAAAATGTTTCGTTCATTCGGAACCTGGGCTTAAATTTTTGAGATTTTTTTAAAAATTTTTAGAAATTTAGTTTTTTGCCACCTTTGAACCCATTTTTTTGGCAAGGCAAAAAGTTGCACATAGCTTTTGCAGTTAATATCAGACGTAACCCAAAAGCTCTCTCCAAAAAATATAAAAGAATTGCGTGACACTGTGCGGTTGGCTAATTATCATAGTTCAAAAGTACAAAATCAATCAGTTTTGTCAATTTTTAATCGGAGTTAGTTCTAGCGGCGAAGTGTTGCACATAATTTTTCTTTTAGGATTTGAATTTATCAAAGGTATTGAGTCTAAAAATGCAAAGAAAGTTATGTGATACCTAAGGCCTATTAATATATTAAGGCTTGAAATTGTAAAAAAATGTTATAGTATACTTACAAAATGGGCTATTACAGCAGAGGCGCTAAGTTTTGTAAAAATATAATCTTGTTAAATGGTCAATATAAGATGACCCTAACATAGTTTAAAAAAAAACTCATGTGATCTTTAGATATTAAGTTAAAAATAAAGGTACAAATTGTTAAAAATGATTCAGTACAAAGAGATATTTTTTGGACACACAGATGAAGTTTTCGCTCACAATAAAATTTCTATCATCCAAAATTAGCAATTAGCATTACACAAAACATTGCACGTAATGTAAAGAAAAAATTTAAGCGTTTCTGACTATGATATAGAACTCATAACAATTGAAATAAATAATAATAAAAAACAATACATGATCAGAAGTGAATTATTTAAATTTACGTCATAACCAAATAACTTGTGGTGATCGAATGGAAGAAGAATCGCTGATATTACGATTGTGGAGAAACAAGTTAGTGGGCGGTTGTTTACTTTACCATAAAAAGGTCTTAACTTTATTTTAACGATCTTTAAAATTTGCATAAATAGAGTAGATATTTTATCATTGCTATTGAGAAATAGGTACTGCATAAATAGAACTTGTTTTTAGTTGAGTATGAAACAAAACAAATGTTTTTATAAAAACTGTTGTTGCTTTTCAAAAGGAAATTGTGGATCATTCAAAAAACATAAACTGATAAACAAAATGTTCTACATTCATCAGAAATTGCTGTAAAGGATGTATTCAACTACATAAAACACCTGATGAGAGATTCTTAACAGAAAAAAGGCAAAAATCGAAGCTTTTAAGCAATTAAACGATGAAACTGCTTTCTGGCTTTAAGATTTTTGTCAAAAAATTCTTCTGGTTCGATACAGAGAGGGCCAAAGAGAGTATTTTGGCAAGAAAGGAATGAGTTTACATGTGGATATATTCTTCATAATAATAGCAGGAAAGTTATTCAAACGTGTTTACTTTACTTCAATGTATAGGTGTGATCAGGGAATAGGTGATGTTGTTTCGTTAGCCACTGCAGTTTTAGACCAATTCAGAATTGATCAACCGCATATCAAGAAAATGTTTACCAAATCTGATAATGCCGGCTGCTATTAGGGAAATCTTTCAGCTGAAGCAATCTACAATGTATGCAAAGAGAGATATATAAAGATGCTGAGATATGATTATAATGAACCCTGTTGTGGGAAAGATCAATGTGACAGGGAGAGTGCAGTTGTAAAGACAATTTTAAAGAGTTACGTTGACTCTGGTAATAATCTTTTGACTGCTGAAGATATACACAAGGCTATGCATTATAGTTTTGGTGCTAAAGATGCAAAAGTAGCAGTTGCTCAAATTAGCAATGATAAAACTGTAGTTACTGGACCAAAAATTAAGAACATTAGCAACAATCACTCATTTGAGTTTGGTGAGAAAAGTATGAAGATGTGGCGTTATTTCAATATTGGTGAGGGAATTGAACAAGAATATGGAAATCTTAAAATTCAATCCTCGATTAAGTTGTTGTTGCCATATAGCAAAACAGATAATTCAATTAAGCGTAACAAGTCACTTAAGGAAAAACAGAAAAGAAGTGACAGGCTATTATATTCATTAAGATTTTGCACTGAAATGAATTGTACTTTATCATTTGAAAGCGATGCTGAGTTAGAAGAACACATGCTATCTGGTCTTTATACAGTTCCGAAATCATTAACATCATTGGATAAAGTTCGCAACTCGTTTGTTCATAAGATGAAAATTACTTCACAACTAAATATGCCAATTTCTTCATCCTCTAACAGTGCTTCCGTAAAAGACAAACCACATTGCATGAACATTTTTCTATTGCAAGGTTGGGCATTGTTGCTATCAAAACTTTTGCAAATTAGATTATGTTTCTGACTGTTAAATAGTTCTTTTACAAATATGAAATTAAAATTTAGGTGAAAGTTATAATTTTGTGTGTTTGTTTACATATGTTTAAAAGTATGTACAATTGATATTGTTATAGATTTAGTAACCTGAAAAGAAAAGGTAAGCTGGTAGAACCGACAACAGAAAATAATGAAAATAGTCAGGTTAACGATAACAAAGAAGTTTATGGCAAAAATGATGACTTTAATCTGACAGGAGACAATGAAGATGATAATAAATATGAGGAAGACATCGCCAATCTTGCAAAAGAAATTTGTCTTGTATGGAAAGCGAATGATTGGGTTGCTGTTGCATATGAAAAACAATGGAATATTGGATATATTGTGGAGGTAATATTATTCAAAGTATACATTAGTATCAAGTTTTTATTTTGTTTTACAAAACAGTGCTCTAAAATAAAAGGAATATAAATAAAATATAAAAATAATTTCAGAATGACATTATATAAGACTTTACAAGTTTTATTGAATGTAAGCAAAATTAAACAAATCATAAACTCTTTATTATATTATTTTAAATGTTGCACCAATACTTTTAGGTATCTATAACTGGGATCAGAGTTAATTGTATGATTAATGGGCAAGAGAAGAATACTTTTCGCTGGCCAGTTACTACCGAGGAGATAAATAACCAAACTGATAAAATTATCTGTTTAGTAAATGCAAAAAAACATTGAAAGAGTCCAGGTCAGCTTTAAGATAGTTGTTGAAGGTGCGATGATTAAGGGATTCTGATAATAAAAAAATGAGATTATAACTCGGATTTTTATGAAAGCAATTTGGAAATTCGAATATTGTTAGAAAATAGAAAAGGTAAAAAATAATGGTCTTAATGCCTGCAGAATCACTAAAACTAGAGCCGAACCATTCAGAGGGATTAGTATTAAAGTCACCAGCATCAACTTCATAGTCTGAAAGATAAAAAGAAACTAATTGGCCAATTTGATCAGAAATAACATCAAAAACATTTTAGTTTTGAAATGAAGGAAAGCAATATATAAGAGAGAGAAAAGCAATACAATTAGGTAGTGCTTAACAAAAGCACATAAAATAATAGTTTGTGGATGCAAACATAGTTTCATAATTTATTGGTTAATTTTTACAAATGTAGATATCCAGAAATATTGTTTAACAGATGAAAAGTTACTTCGAAAGTTGAATATTATTGAATAATAGATTTCTAGTAATTGGTGATGGCAATGACGTTTTGTTTATTTCAATTTTTGGAACTAAGGTAATTTTTAAGTTTTATAAAGAACATTACTCAATGGACATATAGTACTCAGTACATAATTTAATCGTCCTAGCTATTGTCTTGTTACTATAAAAAAACCTTAAGAAAGGACTACAAGTGTGGTACTGACAATTCATACCAAAAATACGAACTTATAATTTAAAGCTGTTGAGGAAATCAGCCTTTCTGAGCTGCCACAGAGTTTCGGCATTTTTAGTTTTGAATTGAATCTCGAATCAAACCAGGCCTTGATTTGCGAATCGAATCGAATCACCAGTCAAAAGAAATTTAAGTTTTTATCTTTATTTTTAATTATACTACACAAAATATTACAAAATTTGAATGTTATTTGAAGAAACTTTTTTTGTTACTTCTTGCCCAGATTAACAATCTGCATTTTTTCGGAAAGACTATTGCGTTAACTGTCGATCACTCACCCTCCCACAAAGTTAATTCTTTCAGACGAACAATTTGTAACTGGAACAGCAAGAAAATCAATAACAACTTTGGATAATAAAGGGAAAATGTCACGTTTGTTTTTTCAGTAGAGAATAAAATAATCTGCAGTAGTTTCAAAATTTAAACGTTGAGCCAAAGTTCTTTTCTCTGGTAGAGTACAAATTTATTTGTTTTGTAAGAGTAAAATTCTATTTGTTTTAAATGAAAAATTTGCTACTTGAAATTCAGCGGGAGTCATGGTAATATTTAAATTGTGTTTTTTATCATATGTTATTTTACGATGTGTATCTCTGCCATAGTAAACATTTTTTATTTAAATCGAGTGTCTAGGAAAGTAGCGGCAAGAAAAACGTCTTTAATAAATTAAACCTCATTTCCAACTGCATAGTAAGATCGTCAACAAATTTACCTATATCTGTTTTATACATTAAGCGAAGATAATTTTTTGAAGCAATGCACGGATAAACTAAACTAATGCTAACGCTTTTTTCCGCACTTAGTATAGTAGTGGCTTCAGATACTTTATTTAAAATAGGAGTCATTGATGTTGTTAATTGCACTTGTGTTTCAGTCAGACAAGTCGGTGGCACTTTTATACATTTTTTTTTATGAACATTCAAATAGAGCACTAAAATTGGTTGGTTGTGAATAAATGATTTCACACAAAGTTAGAGTTTATGAGCACAACAGTCTAGCCAATCAATCCCAAGAAGTTTAAGTGTGCATGGTATACTGGCAGTAGTATCGGTTTTAGTCGGAAAATATTATCTGAAGTCAAATCATACTTTGATAGCACGTTTCTTAAAATTTCTTCAGTGGAAGTAGCTTTGTGACAAGCATTTATTACTTCCAGACTTAGAACTGAAAAACAGCACGATTCTTAAACCCAATAGGATGAAATAAAGTGGCAAGTAGAAACAAGAAAGTTATTGCCATTGTCGGTTTAAAGTAATTAAAAGTGATGCTAGGTTTGGAGATAAACTGACGTTTCAAACCTTGTTGGAAGTTATTATATAAATAATCAACCATATCACTTAAATTTCGAGATAAAATGGTCGGATGTGGTGGATAATATTAGCCTTAAGCACCGAGCTGAAATTAAGCCAGATCCAGAAGTTGTCTCAAATTATCTTTCCAGCAAACATGTGCTATTAGGGCCCATACGGGTTTGCCCAAGTAGGTCTTATGTGGACTTTATATATGGACCTAAAATGGGCTCCATGTGGGTTAACTCTTGAATACAAAATATCAATATTTTTTATCAAAGGGCTAGCCTACATGGGGCCCATTTAGGTCCCATATATGTAGTTAAAAAACGTTAAATTCCATCTAATTTTCTAAATTTAAATGCTATCCAATTGTGCGATAGTGAGGCAATAAGGATCGTGGAAAATCAATTAAAAATTTTGTTGCTAAAGTCAACTTAGCCGCATGTTTCTTTAAAGACTTGGTTTATGTATAAAAAATAATCTTCTTCAAAAAACTGTCTTTTTATTTAAAGTCAAATCATTTTAAAAACTTCGTTATAGTGCTATTAATGTCGTGTATTAGTGGTGGTAAAAGAGTTTTAAATTGTATTTGAAAATTATTTAAACGTTAAAGAGAAATTAAACAAAAAAGTTACAATACCAGTTTTGTAAAAAAAAAATTTAAAAAATGTATTCGCTATATGAGTTTTCATAAACCCACATGCAAAAATGTATACAAAATGATAGGTTTTGAAGAGGTTTTTTACACGATTATAATTTAGTTACATAAAATTTAAATTTACTTACTCATATGAGTGTCTTACTTTTACTATACCACTATTTGAATTATGTGGTATATTTATTAATAACTACTACTGCTTATCTCTTTCTTCCTATATTTAAAATCATGTTTTACTTTTATAAAGCTAGAGTTAAGTCATGTATTTATGACTACATATTAAATTATATCTAATTTATAAATAAATAGTTATTCAAATTAACATATAAAATTTAAATAAACAAAAAAGGGTCTCACATTTGCAACATATATGGGCCGCCCACTTGGACCCAATTCGCGCCCAGCAACATTTTTCCTTGGGCTAGATGTGGCCAACCCATTTAGGCCTCATAAAGATGCCGACTTGGGTCCTATATTGGGCCCAAAATGACTTGATGGCTGGGTTCTATCTTTAATTATAAATCTAAGCACTGAAATGATCATAGTTTTTTTAATAACTATTCTATTAAAATATTATTAATCTATTAAAATACGAATTTAACGAGAAAATTGATGGTTGCTTGATTGTGTTATTGGAATTCTTTTTTCTCTTAGTAGCAGATGTGCGCTTTTTTGTTGCTTCTACGTGTAGTTTTTTATAGTCACGTTTTAAATGGTTCCATAGATGAGACAAAGTTTTCTGAACAGAATACTTTTTAAAAAAACAGAATAGTTTTATAATTTTTATAAACCTTTTTAAGGCCGTTAGTATAAAAACAAAATGTAATTTTAATAAAAAAATGATTCAAAAAATACGAATCATTTTTTTCATATCAAATCTCGAATCGAAGCGACATTTAGTTCGCAATTAAATTCTTATTGAAGCGGTTCGCACAGCCCTAATATATATATATATATATATATATATATATATATATATATATATATATATATATATATATATATATATATATATATATATATATATATATATATATATATACATATATATATATATATATATATATATATATATATATATATATATATATATATATATATATATATATATATATATATATATATATATATATATATATATTACTTATATTTATATTTATATATTCATATATATATATATATTTATATTTATATATACTTATATTTATATTTATATATTCATATATATATATATATATACATATATATATATATATATATATATATATATATATATATATATATATATATATATATATATATATATATATATATATATATATATGTATATATATATATATATATATATATATATATATATATATATATATATATATATATATATATATATATATATATATATATATATATATATATATATATATATATATATATATATATATATATATATATTACTTATATTTATATTTATATATTCATATAAATCATTAAAATTTAACATTAGAATCATATAACAAAAATATCTATAAATGTTCAA
The DNA here is from genome assembly GCF_022113875.1 of Hydra vulgaris. Lineage (NCBI taxonomy): Eukaryota > Metazoa > Cnidaria > Hydrozoa > Anthoathecata > Hydridae > Hydra > Hydra vulgaris. The sequence goes on along the minus strand of NC_061165.1, from coordinate 2,685,203 downwards.
TTAGTTATTGTAAACTTCTTTGGAATTTTCTTTTTAATGCTAATTTTTATTACCATGACTAAATAACGTGTCTATTTAACATTCTAAAACATGTTGAGTTAATAATGTTATTTTAATGCTATTATTATTTGCTGAATATTATTTATTGTTGCAATAAATTATTCCAATAATTTGTTTCTTTTAACTCTTCATTGTGAGTGACTTTGTCTAAAAAGACTTTTTTTTTTCAATGTTTATTATTTCCAATGTCTTTTAAAATAGCTCTCAAAACAATGCAATGTAAAATCTGAATATTTTATTAAAAAATTATTAATACAATCTTTTTAGAAAACAATAACTCTTGCGGTGGGGGTTGGATTAATTATAAAAAATATTGTTATTTATTCCGAACTCAAGACGAAACATATTATGGAGACGATTGGGAAAACTCATATTTATCATGTCTCTCTAAAGGAGGAAACTTGTTAAGTTTAGAAGATCAGGAAGAAAATTCGTTTGTTACAAGTATTCTAGAAAATGATGATAGCATGAAAGATAAAAAATTCTGGATTGGTATACTTCTTGTTTTAGTTATTTGAGTTTATTTGCAATTTTTCTGTATGCGTTATCATGAACTGAATAAGTTTATATATGTATATGTATATATATATATATATATATATATATATATATATATATATATATATATATATATATATATATATATATATATATATATATATATATATATATATATATATATATATATATATATATATATATATATATATATATATATATGTATATATATATATATATATGTATATATATATATATATGTATATATATATATATATATATGTATATATATATATATATATATATATATATATATATATATATATATATATATATATATATATATATATATATATATATATATATATATATATATATATATATATATATATATATATATATATATATATATATATATATATATATATATATATATTATGTTAGTGTATTCTACAAATAGAGTGCTCACTGTTTTTAAAACACAGACCATTAATGATTTAGTAAAAACACTATCTAATTTTTGTGCACTTCAACAGCATGTTCCGCCATCAGTAGGTTCATCAGGAAAAATGTCTAAACATCAAAAAATTCAAATTATAGAAAAAATTATTTCATAGGAAGTTGGGAGTTGTTATAAATAATTATGTAATAACTGTATTTATTTTGCAACCAGGAAGTTGCATCAGCTACAGAAAAATTATTTTCATGATTTTTTATTAGATTAATAAAAAATCATGAAAATAATTTTTGAGAAATACGATAATTTTAGACTGGTCATTTGTTTTTATAATTTTTTAAAAGGAACTTATTTTCATGTCTGCATTTAGATATTAATTCTGATTTTTTATTTAGGTAATTTTTTTGATCTAAATTAGTAATAATTTCAAATTTTCTTATAAACATAGTACACATATTTTGAAAATATTATTATAGGCAGACGCAGTTTTTAGAATAGACCAGTTTAATTTAAAGTTGACATTTTTTTCTTTTAATTGCCAAAAATTTTTTGACAACATAGTCTCTTTCGAGTATTTTTTATGTTAAAAGATTGTTTGTGGTTGGCATAGGTTTTTTCCATTTGCCCTCGGTTAGGCCAATGTATTGTTTATCGAGGTTGTTTTGTGAAAAAACAAGGCTGTCAACTTTTTTTAAAAATTTTTTATCAAAAACACTATTAAAGTAAACTATAGCTGTACAAAAAAAATTGAAAGAATCATAAAAGGCCATAACTTTGCATTAATTAATAAGAATAAAGTTCTTGAAAAAAGAAAAAACAATTGAGAATTGTAACTATAGGTAAAAAATTGACTGCCCTAGGAATGGCAAATGCTTATCAAAAAATATTTTTTACAAATACATTGTTTTCTAACAAAACAACCCCGATAAACAATACATTGGCTTAACCTAGGGCATATAGAAAAAACGCTATGCCGACCACAAACAATCTTTTAAACATAAAAAAAACTCGAAAGAGACTATGCTGTCAAAATATATTTGGCAACTAAAAGAGAAAAATATTAACTTTAAATTAAACTAGTCTATTCTGAAAACTGCGCCTACCTACAATAACATTTTCAAAAAATTCATACTATGTTTACAAAAAATTTGAAATTATTACTGATTTAGATCAAAAAAATATACTGAATAAAAAATCTGAATTGTTTCTAAATGCAGACATGAAAATAAAACTCCTTTTAAAAAATTATCAAAAACAAATAACCAGTCTAGACCTATCGTATTTCTAAAAAATTATTTTCATTATTTTTTAATTATCTAATGTAGTTGATGCAATTTCCTCGTTGCAAAATAACTACAGTTATTATATAATTAATTATAACAATTCCAACTTCCTCTGAAACAATTTTTTATATAACTTGAGTTTTTTGATGTTTAGACATTCTTCCTGGTGAATCTACTGATGGTGGAACATGCTGTTGAAGAGCGCAAAAATTAGATACATGCTTTTACTAAATCATTAATGCTCTGTTATTTAAGAATACTGAGCACTCTATTTGTAGAATACATATATATATATATATATATATATATATATATATATATATATATATATATATATATATATATATATATATATATATAAATATATATATATATATATATATATATATATATATATATATATATATATATATATATATATATATATATATATATATATATATATATTTATATATATATATATATTATTATGATATTTTCTTTCTAATATAAATTGCAAAGTTTGTAATTTTGCAGATAACACTGAAAGTTATTTGGTATGTGCGGACGTCTATACCAAGTTAATTGTAAACTGGTTCAATTGTAACTGTCTATAACTTAAAGCGAAAAAATGCCATTTTATAGTTACGGGTCATAAACATAAAACAACTTTCGCACACATGAATCGTAATTATATTTAGGGAAGAAAATGATGTTAATTTTGGAATTTCAAAAAGTCATATGTATATATATATATATATATATATATATATATATATATATATATATATATATATATATATATATATATATATATATATATATATATATATATATATATATATATATATATATATATATATATATATATATATATATATATATATATATATATATATATATATATATATATATATATATATATATATATATATATATATATATATATATATATATATATATATATATATAGAACTGGATATCTAGTAGTTCGAAATTTCATAAATGTCTTATCGAAAATTCATAAATGTCAAGAAATTATAGACAAAGTAAACGCATCTAACTCACTTTTTATCGAAATGAAAACACCAAAAGATTCTAAAGGTAGACTTATTATTGCAAAACTTAACCTACTCACATTACATTTAAGCTAGTTTTTACATATAGTTTTGTTTAACAAAACAACTTTAACAAAACAAAAAGCTTTCATTAAAGATGATTGGAATTTCTTAAGAAAAATACCAAGTGCGTTAAATTTGGATAGTTGTATTTTGACTTGTGACATTGTTAATCTATATACTAGTAATACATATAACTTAGGTATAGAAGCATTAAAGTACTGGATTGAAAAACATAAAAGTTTAGTATAAAAGATTTACTCCTAAATTCATCATTGAATCGACAACAACTTTCTATTCAAAGACCAAAGCTTTCGACAAATTTTTAGAAGCCATTCCATGGGTACGAATTCCGCTTCAGATTATACATGCCTAACAATTCGATATTTAGAAGAAACAAGACTTTTTCCTAAGATTTTACCTAAATACTGTTCCACCAAAGATGTAAATGACATACAGGAATTTTATTATAAATATATTGATGATGGTTTCTTAATTTTGCCAAAACATTTAGATATCCTCGAGTCTAAATATTATTTGACCGAAATAAAAAATTCAATCAGTTTTACAACAGACATCGGCAAAGAACTTATAATAGATGGTAATACTTATAGTATTATTATTTTTTTAGACATATCTATCATCGTTGAAAACAATACGCAAAATAAAAACGGATATTTATTATAAAGTAACTAATATATGAGTATTGGTTACTTTATAATAAATTAAAATGCAACAGCCATTTTACATCAATCTGAAATGCCAACCTTTTATTACTGAAATTTTTTTTTGAATAATCTACCTTCAAATGAAAGATTGAAAGAAGTTTTTTCTTATGTCCAATCAGTAATTGCGTTTAAACAACCACCCAATCAACTGAGAGCACTTATTTCTTCAAAAATTCAATCAAACAGTAAAAAAGTAGGATTATTTAAATATGTAATGATAATCGTTGTAAAATATGTAAGTTTTACCTTCAAGAAGTTAAATTATTTACGAAATCAAATGGTACTATTTGGAACATAAAAAGCCATATTACTTGTAAAAGTAAGAACGTAATTTACTATTTAAAATGTTTGTTATATAATAATAAAGCTACATACACCGGAAAAACAAATAACCTACGACTTTGAACTAACGGGCTCATTTCTAATTGTAAAACTGGGCAATCATCAGATAGGTTTGATAACTATGTATACAATTGTCAACGTGCGCATAACACCATTATAAAACCTTTTTTCCAGCTTTTTGGAAAAAAAGTTGGAGCTAAAAAATGAAAAAAAACTGATTTGTTATGGGAAGCATTTTCACAATTTAAAACATGATACTTTTAACTGACATTACAATATAGATTACAATAGTTGCTAACAGCAAATTTAAATAATTATTATTACCTGTTTTTTAAAAAAAATCAAATTTTGTTGTAATGATAACAAAAACAGCACTACTGATAGTTTATTGAAACGCCTCTAGTGGTAAAATATTAAAATTTATAATTTATTATAAATTTTAATATTTAAGCACTATAATAAATCTTAATATTTTAGCACGAATTTTTGCACATTTATAGTAAGGATATGTTTAACAAAAAGTAAAAACAAAATATAATAATGGTTATTTAATCGTTAGTGTTGTAGAAGGACACCAAAAATTTATTTAGGTCTACTCATAAAGACTATGTCGCTACGGTTGTTAACCAAATTAGTTTCTTTATGGTTGTTATTGTATAACATACAATAATAACTAATCTTTTTTAAATTTTTGATTGTTATATTTTGTGCAGTCTGGGAAAATGATACTCAACAGAGTTAGAAAGTATTTGACAATTTTTTTAGAGACATTTTCGTTTAATGGTGGGATGTAGCATATGATATTGCTCTTGCGCGTTTTTTATTTAATTGGTTTTATGTTTGGTTGTAACGTGAGCATACATTTGTATCCAGATTTATTTAATCCATTTAAACAGATGCATAAAAGATATAGGGTTACATCAAGAGTTTTTACGATTTTCAGGATAAAATGTATAGTTGTCACAAGGTTATTAATTTTGAAAATTTGCACAAAATATTTTTTAATTTTTTCTATTTGTTGTCCACTTTTGTTCTTATAAGTAGTTAAACTATATTTTGAACAAAATAGGTCATGTTATAAAATTGCGAAAGCTGAAACGCAATGAAAATTCCAACTAATTTGTTTGCTCATGCTGACATCATATAAACCAGCTCCATTTTTAATATCTCTAATGAAAAGTGAAGGTTTTCTTGCAAACGGTGAGCTCATGTACGTCTTGTTTGTTGTTGAATACATTTTGCTTATCCAGAAGTTTAGCGCATTCAAAAGGCGGTAAATTTTTTCTCCCGCTTTTTAAATATCACTGAGAGCTTTAACCTGGAGTAAACCTATTGACAAAATAGTGTTTTTTCCAGCAGGTATTGACTTAAAAAAGTGTTAACTTCTACTCGTGATATTATTGAATATAATTCTGCCGTTCAGGTAGCTTTTTGCTCCATTATAAATATTGAAACTTTTTTCAGAGCTGGTTTGAATAATAATTTTCTTCCGATGGTGCTACATTAGAAGGTGCAGTGTTACGTTCAGCAGCAATTAATGATCGTAATGGGACTGAGTTTTGATTGTAAACAAAACCTTAAAAAGTATTTATCTAGTATTATCTTTTTTGAATTTCAAATTTTTTTCCGATGTGATAACGAAGAACCTAGTGGTATCAATCTGACCTTCCCAACCGAGCATGAATATCAGGATGGCTTTTTTCGTGTTTAATGCTATGTGATTTTACAAGTGACCAAAAAACCTTAATAAACTAAGACTCACCGTCGCTTCTAATAGGTAATATTGACGCAACTACAACTTTGCTAGTATCTTTTTGGTTTGGTTTTAAAATATCAGTAAGGGCTTTTAGCAGTTTTTGCCAAAGTTGCTTTATTGAATGCGCAACTTTGCCAAAGTTGTCTCATTGAAAATCTTCTTTTTGTTTACATCGGCGTAATCTTTTAAATAAGTAACATCAGTAAGATATTTGCGAGATTTTCTCCACAAGAATATCTTGATTACGAAGAATATCTAATGTAATTGTTTTCATCCCACACAATTATTTTGTTGGGCCTGTTGCTCTATGGGTGTTAATACGAGATTAACAAATGCGTGAACTAAAGATGAATACCTTTGATTGTTGAATAATATATTGAGCGTTGTACATCAATTTACAACATTTTGCATAAATCAATGGTCAGCCATATGGCTTTTCCAATCGTGTATAATTATTTTTTCGCTAAGGTTTGTCCTTGCGTATTATGGAGAATTTTACAATAAGATCATTTTTAGGTATCCTTTTGCAAGTATCACTCTTATTTCTCTTTGAATTCCGTCTGGAGCGGTTAGAGTAAGAATTTTTTCGTCAACCAATAAAACAATTTAATACTCGTTATATGAAACTCGATTTAAAAATATGTGATAATATTTAAAAATATAATACCAGTAGTCAGCACGACCCATAGTTGATCTATTGCCGCAATATGGGGGCGTTGTGCACCTGTTTGCCGAGAACTTTAAAATTACAATATTTAATCTAGCTTACGGTAGTAAAACAACCACTGGCTTGTTTTCTGAGCGCAGATCATTGCGAAATTCTAATTCTGTCCTTCTTACACCACTAGCTACATCCCAGTCTGAAAGTCTTTCAAAAAATTTAAATAGAGTCAGATTTAAAAACCTTAGTTTCTCAATCTACATGTTCAATGAGCACGTAGACAGCATCAGTTTAGACTCGTGTGGCATCTTATTCAAAAGCCATAAACTTTATCTGAACTTGTTGCCTCATTCCGTTTAGCAAAAGTAGACAAATGGGCTAATACCCCTCAGTTAAATTTTTTACACGCTGTTTAACAGCTATATACTCTGGTTATGATAATAACCAGGGTATATAGCTGTTAAACAGCGTAATAATATAACGTCAATCTGTTTTACATTTACAAGATGGAATGCAAATAGTTTTATTTCTACACCGGTATAAGGTCTAATTGTTTTTCTGATAAAGTGAACACATGTATTTGTTTTATTTTATTTTCCTTCTGGCTTACCACAGGGTTAAGTTGAATAAATTGCTTACATTAGGCTCCAAGATAAACTGTTAACAAACCTATTTGACTTTTATCAAGTGTAAAACATTCTGCTTCACTTCCAAATATCTAACTCTTCAAAAATGTTTTTAACATAGATACTAATCACAAAACTGCTTATATATAGTTTAACACCAAATAAGTCATTAAGCGTATTTACAAATTTTGTAGAGTTGCTTGTTGGTCATGCTAGACTTATCCAACGGCTGGAAAAACGACTTTGATACATCGCATAACTCTGAAATAATAAATTGTGCTTTACAGGCGTTTCTTTTATAGGCTTTTAGAAGCAACTGGATCAAAATCATTTGCTCATAATCACATAGCAACACGTGTACGTGTATTTATTAAAAGCCTCCGAACTGATCTTCTTGGAACTTTTTGAAGAAGGCTTGGAGGGTCATACACTCATTCTAGCTCACCACAATTATTATTAGCTCAAAACGAGCTAATAATACTATAATTAGTTTAATTATTATACAATTTTCCAACAGCAAAGCCAAATTTTGGTATTCAATCAAACTAACTGCTTAAAATGGGGCTTGTTTATTTGTATTTATTAGATTTAGTTTCATAAAGTTTTAAATATAACCAGTTACTTAAATGTTTTTAAAAACATTCATTACAGCTCGTCTATTTACTTTTTTTCTTTTTTGATTTTTTCTTATTTTGGTTTAATTATAAAAATAAGTACAATGCTCTCTCTTTTTTTCTTAAACTTTTGTTTAACTAGTAACAGAGATGACCTTTAGCATTTATTTTTATGACTTTTGTACCATGTTTTTCCAAGTTTCACTGTTTTTTATATGACTGGTAATTAATATATCAGTTTCTAAATTTTAGTTTCTGATACTCTTTTTGCTAAGTTGCCATAATCAGTTGTTAACTATTCAATTAATAGTTTCAGATCTCTTATAATTTGTTTCTGTTGTGTCTTGTAGGCATAACTCTTTTGGCATTTACAATTTTTTAGAAAATTTCAATATGCTTTGAATCTTTTTTAGAATAAACTGTTTTTTTGTTAATATAACTACGTATATTAAGTAAAATTTTACCTCCAAACAAACCTTCATTCCTTTCTAAAAATTTATTTATACTCATCTTGAAATAAATTTTACATAAATTTATATGAAATAACTACCCACAAAAATCAACAATACAAAAACTGCTAAATACATAAATACAATACAAACATTTAAGCTTAAAAAATCTATCAATAAAAAAAAACATTACCATAACTACCATAGTATGTTTTTGATCTTTCTAAACTAAATTTTTGTTCATTTTTCTTTCGAGTTTTGGAGTATTGAAATGTTTAAGTTTCATGTTAAAATCGGAAATGTTTTTTGTGACGCGGAACGCCATTAACTTCTGAAACTTGTTTCAAAATGTTTTAAGTTAACCTTGCTGACTGCCACTTTGTATTGCACTCTGCATTTGGTGGTTTCAACCGTACGTTATCACCATTTTAAAACATTTTGTTTATGTCAGCTTTTGCCAAAAGAACATTTTTTCTCAATCATTTCACGTCAATTTAATTATTGTAAATTTTCTAAATTGGGCCTGCATTGTTATTTTCGGTTTAGACATTCTACCAATAAACTACTTCCGGTAATGGCATTTTTAATTTTTCTGAAATTATCTTAATTGGACGAGGGTTGCTTTCCAGAACTCCAATTTCTTCGAAATGTTAAACAGCTCAAAATCTAATGCGCACTGTGGTAGCATTTCAATGCACATTGTCGTAGTCACCCCTGTTGGCCTGATTTATTCCATTCCACTGAGTAAAACTTATAACGAGAATGCAATTTTCAGTTATAGCCATTTAAAATGACAAAAAATAGTTAGAAAATAGTTCAGTTTTATATGCAGTGGGATGGAATAAATCAGGCGGATGGAATAGTCTACTCTAGTAGCAGATTATTCCATCCCAATGTGTTAAACATCAAAGTAAAATTAATTTTACATCTAATTTTTGTTTTGTTTCAATTCTTATTTTAAGGTAATGGTTATATAAATGTCGTTTTTCAAATTTTTCATTCACTAGAATCGAGTAAACGTGAGTAATAAGGAGTTATATGGAGTAAATCAGCCGAATTGAATAATCTATAACATATCTTAATTTCTATAGTGAATCGTGCAATACGAGATATATGATACTGGTTTCAATAGTGTCTATATAATTAGCATAGTTATAAGTCCAATTTACTATAAGATTTTGCTCAAAGAATAAAGCATACTCTGCTCGGTTTATTTATTTATTTTTTAAAGTCAATACTTGATTTATTTACCTAAACTTGTTACCAAATATGGGTTTAATAAATAATTAATACAACCCAAGTAACAAAGTTAACCATGGATTTTGCGTTATGGTAAGAGTCGCAGCCCAAAATATTGCATTACCATTGTGGGTATTTCATAGTGCTCAATAAGTCTTTTAAATGAATTTCACTATTTAATAATTAAGCTTTATATATCTTACAAGACTCGACTTTATGGTTTTTCTTTTACGTATTTTTAGATTAGACCCTAACTTAAAACATCTGTTTAAAAATAAATAATTATAAAATTTATGCGTTAAAGTAATTCTCTTTTAAAAATGTTCAAATAGGTTTATTTTTCAAAGTTTGATTTTAGTATAATACTTCTCGAAAAGAATAAAATTCAACTTTTTCTGAGGGCAGTGTTACAAAAGAGGTTATAGAATGCAATCAAAAAAATTTAAAAACTTAATTTTACTTATTATTAATAAGTATTATAAATTATCGTTCATGACAAATACATGTAAAATATTTACTCAAAATGGCAATGATATGACAGTAATCGAAACAAACTGTTTAATTATGTTATCAGAAAACAATATTAATCTTACGTATCTCTAAATTAAAATAACTATGGTATGTTAGAATAATGAGTATAATTAAAGTAAAATTAACGCTTTTTTCTATATTCCTAACAGGGGCAGATCAAGGATTATGTTTAAATATGTCCAATTTTTCAACAAGCAACTTTTAACCACCTCTTCTTTAAGGAAGATTGCAAGTATCAAACCATGAGCCCATTTTACACATAGCCATTCTTAAATTAAACTTACATATTGTAAAGTTTTGTACTTAAATTGTAACAAATACATTATAAAATATCACAAATTATAACAAATATTTTTATATAATAAAACAATTCAAAGTATTAAATTAAAAGAAGAAATTTTCAAACACGCAAATGTAATGCTCTATTATATTAGGAATAGGTTAACTATAAAATCTTTATTTTGTTAAATCTTTCTGATAAATACATAAAGTCTTATAAAATATTTCAAAAAATAAAAGAAATTATCAATATAATAATAACAACATAACATTTTAATAAAAAGAATGATAAAACGAAGTTGGCGTTGATAATGTAATATTCAATGACACCATTTGAGCAGCCGTGATGCAATTGTTAGAGTTCTGGCTCAGAACACAAAAGTCCGAGGTTCAACGCCAGTTTTAATCGAACAAGCGAAATTTGTAAAGTGTCACAAAAAATTATGCAGCTAGGATATTTTGCAGCTGCAGCATAATTTCTACATTCTACAAAAGATAAATCTGCTGCTCAGCTGCATTATATCCTAGGAAATATTGCCGATTGGAGAAAAATTTGCTGCCGAAAAAAGCAAATCCATTAGTGTCACTCTTTTCTAATATTTTTTCTATAAAATTAAATTTTTGCCAAAACAAACAGATTAAATTAAATAAGCATACTATAAAGTTCAAACTAAAATTTAGAATTAGTAAAGTGTTATTCATAGTTCGTATCCATTTTATCTTAATAAAATTACCTTTTTGAATCAATTTACTTTCTAAGTAAGCAACATAATAAAAACCTTCGCCTTAATAAAAGTAACCCTCTTTACCTTTCTAACCCTCTTCCTTATCCCCTGGAATAATGAAAAAAAAAAACGTTTTTAATTGATTTAATTTTTAATAACATTAACTAAAAATATAAATTAATTCGTTTTACTAATTGATTTATATATTTAACTAGCAGTAAGCAACCCGTAATACGGGTTATTAGTAGATAAATCATTACTAAATATTTGATATTTATTTACTTTTTCTAATAAAATATAAATTTATTTATACAGTAAGCAGCCCGTAATACGGGTTAGTAGGAAATAAAAAATTACTAACAATTTGATCTTTATTTTTTTTCTCTAATGAAATATAAATTTATTTATACATTTTTTTAGTTGAGCTCACTTTTATTTTTCTTGGCTTCTTAGTTTATGAGAACTTTTAGCTTCATTAAAGATAAAGTTAATCATTTCTTTTGCAATGTTCAGACAAATCACAACCATGTAGTAATTAAAAATGACTTAAATTATATGCACAGAACATCGATGTCAAATTTTCAAATTCCGTAAAATTGTTTAGGTAAATATTGAGAATATATTCTACTCTCAATTTTGCTTAAAGCTGAGTCGTTTCTTTTTTTTTAAACTTTTCATTTTGCTGAGTGAAGCGCTTAAAAATATGTCACTATCACACCTAAACTTTTTAGTGTTATTAATGTACTTTTTAAATATTTTTAAAACATCTAAAATATTACACCAAAACTTGTAGGCATCGAAGTTGGATATCCGGAAAAAACTATAAGTTTTTCTATATAAGCCCTACATACGGATCCTATATTATTATGATAAAGATTATTATTAAACTATAAGCCCTACATACGGATCCTATATTATTATGATAAAGATTATTATTATACCAACCTTTTTTTAATTAGTAATCCAGCAGAAACTTGTTTATAGAAAAATAATAAAGGAATATATGGATTTACTTTAATAGCTAACGTGTATCAACATATTTATTTCAGCATACATCCAATCCATATTTATATTAATTTTAAAAAATGTCCGGAATACATTTTGCCTTAACTTGGCGTTAAATTATTATTTTTATTTCAATTATTTTTGTATAGATCAGGTTAATAATAAAAGCAATTGGATTTTACTCAATATTTTTGAAGTAATTATTCAGCTTTAATAAAATTGATAAAATCATATAAGACAGTTAAAAAATATATTTAAAGCTTTGTTCACTTTTTGAAAATCCGTAAAAAAGCAAGTATCAAGTTTACATATCTTTAAAAGAAATTTATTTACATGATATATAGTTAAATATGTAACAAAAATATTTTAAAACAGAGGCATATATAAAACACATTTTTCTTAAAAAAACTAAGTTGAAGCCACCATTTACAGCACCGAGGAGCCAAGCATAGCCTATTGTAAAGAAAACCATATCAAATAATTTAAAATATTTATTACCGATAGGGACGACAATTAAACATATTTAGAAAGCTACGTGATTCCATATTAGTAGGATTGTTATAGAAAAGTATATTAAAAAAGTATATTTAAAAAAAAGTGTATTAAATAGAAAACAGATTTTTAAAAACTACCTAATTTTGTTAGCATTTTGCCAATGGTGTTCAATTTTGAAACCAATATCTTGAATTGGAAAGCCGACTTGTTTTACTAATCTCATTCAAAGAATAAAATTGACACTTAAAGAAAAAGAAAAAATGAATGAGATATAAACAATCGTACTATAGTATTATATAGATAAGTTGATATATATGAAAAAAAAAACAACAACTGGAAAACAGTATACCTGCTTTTGGTAACCTATTGTGATACTGCAGCAGTTGCTGTAGGGATGCAGCTGTTCTTTTTGGTGTTGTTCAAAAACGTAATTTTTATGTTGGCTTTAAGTAAATTTAAAAGACATCACAACGGATTTAAAATACTCATAATAAAAAAAGCAAAACATAAAATGCTTCAAGGAGCCAAACTATTAACATAAAAGATGAAGAATGGAATCGAGATAAATAAATTGTATTTATATAGCTAAATATATTGGCTTGGGTTTTGGTAAATTTTAAAAGCAGTGAGTTCAATAAATGAAACATACCAAATAATTGTTTTTAACAAAAGAATGCAGCATCATTATATTATGATAATTAGATAATGAATCAATTCAACTTTCGACTTTAGATTTTAGGGAGGGGTATTTAAGAGGGTTTAAAATTTGAAGTCAGGTTTAATTGGTGAGAAAACAATTAAAATTTTCATTAAAAAAGATCAAAACAAATTAAATATAAAACGTAATATATATTTAAAAAACAAATTACAAAATTAAAAGGAAAAACACAGAAACAAACAATTACAAAATGAAAAAAAAAAAAAAACCCGAAGAAAAAGCAGCAACTAAAAAGTCATAAATATCTCTACTGAGAGAAGACATTTACAACCTTTTGGTTGCTGTTTTTTCTTCGGTGTCTCCCAACACCCCGGTATGGATGAGGCCTCCATTTAAAGGAGGGTTTATCCATTCCGCCATGATCTTTCCATTTTTTGAAGGACCTCTCTGAGAGAGGTCCCGGGTGTTGGGAGCGGTAATTTTTGTATTCTTCGAATGATAAGGAATATAAAGTTACAAATCGAAGAATATAAGAAAAATTATACATTTGCAATTATTTAAAAAAAAAAATAGCATAAACTCACCATTTTCATTTAAAACAAAAGATGTTAAAAAAAAAAAAAAAATCGCACCGTAACTATAAAACAATACGCGTAACTATGCGCATTAATAATAATATTCATAGCCTATTCATTATAGGCGGATTATATAAATATCTCTTGCTTTTAATGAACATTTTTGAAGTATCTTGTTGCCACATAGTAAAATAGGCTGACTTGAGTAATTATAATAAAATAAAATTGTAAGGCGTAATATATATATATATATATATATATATATATATATATATATATATATATATATATATATATATATATATATATATATATATATATATATATATATATATATATATATATATATGTGTGTGTGTGTGTGTGTGTAAATATATATACTAACTGTGATGATCCGTATGATACGGGTTGTGGTCTAATCCACACCCAACCATTTCTAAACTTGTTCCTAATTTAGTCTTTATACTTTAAATTATTTTGTAAACGACAAAAAATAAATTATTTTAAAGTTCTGTTAGTTGGTAAAATGCGAACTTTATTGCAAACCACAATTCTATTGCTTGTAAAATTATAATTAAAAAAAAAGTTTAACTTAAATAAAATTGAAAAAATTTAAATGTAATTTAAAAAATTGATGAGCAAATATTTTAAATATTATGACTGTTGTGATCATTAAAATGTCTCGGTTCGCTAAAAAGTACGCGATTTGCATTTTACTGAAATGAACTTCTTGGCTTTTTATTAATTTTTAATATACTATACTTAAAAATTATTTAGTATTTTTAATTATTACATTAATATTTTCTACATAATAAGATAATAAAATCATCTATAGCATATATGACAGTTGCCTATTAGTCCTTCAGGTGTTTTTGGAAACTTATGCTGTGAAATTATTTTAAATCTCTCATAAGGATTTTTCTAGTTATTTCAATTAAATTAGCTTTATCTACTTGATATTTTTTATAAAAACCTTTCTGTAAAAAAACACTTAACAAATTCATACAATTAAGCTGTTTTTACTGCGGAATCAGACAAACAAATTTTTAAACCTTTTGTTTGTGCATTCGAGACTTAATGCAAATGAAAACCGTCCTAAAAGTACACAGGGTGATAAAAGTATAAATGGTTTCCATTTACTTATAAAAAGATAACGAAAATATAAAAAAACAAAGCAAAAATAGCCAATATATCTATTCAAAACTCCAAAATTTTAAAGATAAAAAAATATAGAAACTTATTTGAGAAACCAACTAAAAGATTTCCTTAAGGAAAACAGATTGAAAATTACAAAATACAATTATAAATAAAATTTATAAATAAAAGTATATTCAATAAATATAGTTTTACGATAATGATTAAAAAGATATTCAAAGATATTTAGAGATTCATGAAAGTTAAAAAAGCAATTTAAATATTTATTGCGTGCAAATCTACAGTGCCTCGTGCATCTCATGTTATTTAAGCATCAAAGTACTTGATGCGTTCTCGGTAAAGAATGTTTAACAGGGGCCTTGATAAATAGCTGTAAATCTCTAAATTTCCTTATTATGTTAATATTAAATAGTTTTAACTTTTAATTATTTTTAGAAACAATAAATTTTATAAAAAATTTAGTTTTTAAACTAAATTTTTTATAAAATTTATTGTTTCTAAAAATAAAATTATTTTAATAAAATTTCTAAAAAAATTTTATTAAAATAAAATTTTAATAAAATAAAATAAGGCTCATAATAAAAATTTAATAAAATAAAATTTTAGTTTTATGTTTAAAAACATAAACTTAAAATTTTCAATTATGTCCTTAATAAAAAATTTTTTAATTATGTTCTTAAAAAAAATAAAAAAAACCCTCTTATCGTTTTTAAAAAAAGTTAAGGTCGCCGCGTGGCAAGTTCTTCAGCTTGCCACGCGGTTTTGTTGTTTAAAATGCAAATCAAAAGTTATATAGATTTTAATATTCTATATATAAACATGTTTTTTACTAACTTTCTTTGCACTAACTCAATTTAGTTGTAAATAAACTTGAAAAGTTTAACTAAAATAATACAAGTCTCAATAATGACACATACGCAAAAAAATAAAACACAATGTTGACGATGCACAGTGGCACAGAGTGTGCCAAAATACAAAAAATTTACTATCGGCATTGTATTCTGAAAATATGTCATAATGGTGAAAATATGTTTATTAGTGTATGTACTAATAATATTTTACAGACACTTGTCCGCAAGATGCAATAACTTCAATTTTACTTTTAGATGAAATATTTTGATCTTTTTAACTTTTTAAAAGATAATAAAATTTCTAATCAAGATACTGAGAAATCATATATTCATTTGCTAACGTTCTTTGAGTTATCCCTTGATCAGAACAATGAAATAGTTTGGAGATGAAAACATATGAACATTTTAGCACATCTTAAATATCGCTGGAATGTCTGTAAACGCAGAGAATCTTTATTTATTAAGAAAAATACTAAATGGCTTGGTAATGAAATAAAATTAAATGATTTTGCTGCAGGCAAAATAACCATACCTACAAGTTCTCAATCTACTTCCGGCGCTGGTCGACCAACAATTACTGACTTTTAAGAGTGTTCTTCAAGAACTAAATATCGACGTATTAGTAAACTCCAAAAAAGTCACTCTTCAAATGAGCTAATATTTGCTTCAAAAGTTTCATTAAATAAAGAAGGGAAAGTAGAAAAAGCTAAAGCAATCAACAAAATATATTTAGATAAGAATGTAAATTCTTCGATGCTTTCTGGAAATGAAGCATTGTCGTTGTTGCTAGATTCAAATATGACCAAAGCTACGTTTCAACTCCATAGAAATGCAGCAATTGAAAAAGAATGCAACCTGTATCCTGCATATAACAATATAAAATCATCAAAACTTTTGTGCTACCCTAATAACATAATTTTTACTGACTATACTGCAAGTATACCACTGCAAAGTTTGTGTGACCATACAGCTCAAAGACTTTGTCAAGTTCAAAATTTTATGTATGCTAGAAACTTTTGACCTGGTATCTCTTCATTATATAGCAGGTTTTGATGGGTCTACTGGTCAAAGCAGACATAAACAAAAAATGTATGTTGAAAGTTTTCGCGATTTGAAAAGAGAAGAATCATTGTTTCTAACTTGCCTGGTTCCACTTCAGATTACAACTAATGTTAGAGAAACCCTAACTGTCATTTGGAGAAATCCAAAACCTTCTTCCACTTTATATTGCCGACTTTTAAGATTTAAATTTGAAAAAGAAACAACTGATTTATTACTTATTGAAGAAGCTTCATTGAAAGACGAGATCTTAAATCTTGTAGAAACTTTTGTTCAGTTATCTAATGGCAAGTCTATTTTAGTCAAACATATCATTCAAGTTACAATGATAGATGGTAAAGTCCATACTGGTCTATCAAATTTAACAAGCTTTATTCAATGTTGCTCTATATGCGGGTGTTCACCAAAAGACATGAACAATATTGACAATGTTACGAAACTTCCATACTCACCGGATGAGCTTCAATATGGATTATCTACACTTCATGCATGGATAAGATTTTTTGAGTGTCTCATACATATTTCATATAAGATACCAATAAAAAAATGGCAAGCAAGAGGAGACGTAGAAAAATCTCTTGTTAAAGAGCAAAAAATGAAGATACAAAAAGAACTTCAACACAAAATGGGACTATTGTTGACTACCCAAAATGTGGAGGATCTGGAAACTCAAATGACGGCAATACTGCTCGAAAAGCTTTTTCAAATGAAGAATTGTTTGCTGATAATACAGGAATAAAAAAGGAACTAATTGTAAAGTTGCATATAATCCTAATTTGTATATCAAGTGGATTTCAAATAGATACTAGTAAGTTTCGCTTACTTTGTCTGGAGACCGCAAAACTCTACTCGTGATTGGTATTACATACCTCAGAGTCTTCACAAGATCTTAATTCATGGAGCAGAAGTAATAGGAAATCTATTCTTACCAATAGGTCTATTTAGTAAAGAAGCTCAAGAAGCTAGAAATAAAGAACTTAGAAAATATAGGGAACATCATTCCCGTAAAAATTCAAGAACAAAGACAAACGAAGATGTAATGAAAAGACTTTTATGTACATCTAATCCAGTTATTTCATCTTATAGAAAAACTGTTTCATCTGTAAAAAAATAATTTTCTCCGGGTGTTGTTGAACTTTTTATTTGCGAGAATTCTTCATTCTAGAATATAGATCTAGTTCGTAGTTTTTAATGGTAATTAAACTAAAAAATAAGCTTTTTTAGCAATATATATGAGCTTGATATTCATTTTATATGGTTTGTATAATTAGTTTATAACAGTTCTAATAAAAAAAATTAAAAATAATTTTGGCACAAAATACGCGATTTTATCCCACTGTGCGATGGTGGGAATCGAACTACGGCTTTCTTGTTCTTTGCCCCAGCGCACTAACCACTCACTACGCTGACACGTTTTAAACAGAGGTTGAAAAAATGCAGTTCTTAAGTGAAAATCAAACTGTAAAACTTGATATATGTTTAAGCATGTTTTAACATTACATAACATAAAGTTTAGGTGCGTACGATATGAGTTTCACGTTTGCTCACGTTTTCTTCTAAAGCAAAGGTGAGACTCTTTCTCGTCACTACCTCGGATGCAATGGTTGCCAAGAGTATTGTGTCAAACAGGCTTGAAAGAGCACTACTACCATTAAGTTCAGTATTATTAAAGAGATATATATATATACCATATATACAATATATTTTTTAAAATATTTTACAAAAAATATCTACGACTGTTTGCATATTTTGTATTTTCATTCCTGCACTGAATTGTTTTCTTTATATTGGGCACATGTAATATGGAAGCATTTTAGTCATTTTAGGTAAGCAATGATAAAGTCAAAAATGCAAGGCATTAAGCAGGTGCAAAGCAGTTGAACTTTTACAGCTTAGGGATTTTTACGCGTAATATTCAATTGCGCAGTATTCAAATCAGCTTTAAATAACTGGGTCTCTGAACAATGTTTCGCATCATAGGCTTTTTTTTGCCGTTCCTGAGCTTTTCCAATATTTTGTTGTACATTTTTTTGCATTTCAATTACATTTTCTAAAACACTTTCTCTAATTTTTAAACTGTCATCAATTGTAGATTTATTTTCAAAATTATTTTTTATATATTTTTTATGTAAATCAACAAGAAGCCTAGCTTGTCTCCAATAAATTAGCTAAAATGGTGTTTGCTTAATTGAGTATTGAACAGAAACACGATATAAAAACAAAATACTCTTTATATATAGATCCCATGTGTTTTGGTTTTCATTAAATTATTTTAAAAGTTGACACAGAAGAGTTTGGTTGAACCTTTCATCTTGACGTTACGGTAGATACTTATAAAATTGCAGTTTGTTCCAATCATTTTATTTAATTCATTGTTTACCTAAACAAATCAAAAATAATAAGAACTTTCTATATGAAGAGAAATAATATATAAAAATAGACCCATTATAAAAGGGCCTGTATAAGGTTTTTATTAAAAAATAAACAAGTAAAATATAACCCGATATATAAAAATTAGTTAATAAAAGAATTAAGTTTAGCAAGTTTTGACATAAAACATTTTTGTTGTGCAAAATATTGACAATACCTAATCATCTGCAATGCATATATAAAAAAGAATTTTTTTTTTACATATATGCATTGCAGGTGAGGCAGATTAATTGTTGTTTTTTAACTCTCATTTCGTTTATCAGTTTAAATGCACAAGTTCTAAAGTTGTAAAAATTTTGACTTATTCTTTAATCACTCTTCACATTCAATATTAATATATCAACGTATCAAAATTTAGAATTATTACAGCTACACAAAAAATAGAGCTTTTTTCAAAAAAGTGATGAAAACTAAAAATAAACAAAGAAAAGAAAGACAATTAAATAAACATAATCCAACACAGTACCTCATTAACAAACTCTTTTTCTTGATCACTTATCTGAACTTTACAATCTTGTATACACGCTTTACAAGACATGCTGTCTTGTAAAGCGTGTATACAAGAACACTGTTGCACTTGTAGCTGTTTTCTCAGAAAAGGAAGCAACTTCAGGCCACATAGAGAAGAAACAGGTTGCTGTTATAATCTATTTGTTTCCTTTTTCTGTTAAAGAAAGAGGTCCAATTAAATTAATTCCAACTGTACTCCATACTTTATCTTTAACTTTAATACGACGTAGTTCAGCTGAGTGTTTTTCAACATTCAGCTGAACTACTTGCTCTATAAAGTATATTATGAAGGAAATAATAGAAACTATGTATGTTTGAAGTTTGGTTACAAATTATAATTTTAGTTAATCAAGTATTTTTTAATTTATATTATTTGAAAATCATTTTCAAAATGATACATTTTTTTTACAATTATGTTTAAATTTTAGTATTACTTAGACAATAAAACCTGTAGTATTATAAATTACAATTATCATTGTTGTAACTGTTTTAAATAACTATTAAATAATAAACTTTAGTACATAAAGTTAACAATCACATTTATCACAATATTTACAAAATTTCTTCGCATCATTTACCATCCCGTTTCTAGTACTACTTATCTGAAAGTTTTTTTAATGTTTTACCTCAACCAAATTGACCACCACCAAGAATTGCAGAATAACAGCTTTCAAGAATCATAGTTTTTCTATTTGTTCAACCTACTAGTAGATCCATGTTTCTTATTTTATCGTAGTAAAAAAGTAGGCCATCCTTTACCAAAATAGCTTTTAGACTTTCTTCTTAACCCATCTTTGTTAATCTTATCCTTGAGGGTATATTCCTTTGACAATTCCCGTTGGCACCGGACCAAAAAAAGACGTCTTTTGAATGTTCAAAAGTCGTTCAAAAGACGTCCAAAACGTGTGCACGACGTTTAAAAGACAACTTTTTTACGTCCGTGCCCACTGGGTTAAATAAACAAGATTGTTGTATTCTTCGTCGTCCAGATTTATCAAAAGGTATCAAGTTAAAAAAAAAAGGGGCAAACTTTCTCAATTTTCCATTTAAGCATTGTACAGGTGCTAAATCTGTTGACTGACGTGGTTTTTGACATTGCATTTTTAATTACAACTCAAACGCCTTATTAGGTAGCAGAATTACTATACGAAGTTTAACGTTCGATTCATTCCAAAGTATCCGGTTCTTTTGTGTATGCTATAAATGAATTGAGCCGTTGCAACTAATACTCCAATGAAATTATTAAAATGCTTAGCCTCGGTCAATTTATTTAACCCTCTGCTCCGAACTCTTTTTAATAAGTCACCTAAATTATCTTTCAAAGAAACAAGTTTGACAGTAACATTAAGCCTATATTCTATGATAAATTACTGCAGAATACTTAGTATTTTTTAAATCAATATTTGTCAAATTTTTGATTTCAATCTTGATTTACCAGTAAGAGCATTAAATACCCAGCAGAACACTGTCAAAAAATCTGTAAAAATAGATTCATCAAGCACCATCATATTTATGTGAACATAAGAAATTTCTTTTCGTAGTCATTTTGCGTTATTTACAACAGTATTAAATAGAGAGTAACACATAATCAATATCCTCATTCTTTGATAAATCACTGTCAAAAAATTTATTTTCAAATACTGGCTGATTTGCATTGAATTCTCTTTTTTATAAAGAACATCAACTACAGCAAGTTGCATGCCTTTGGCCAAAACATAATTGTTGACTTGAAATCAGCAATCTTCTCCGTGATCCTGTTTTTTTAATATATATATATATATATATATATATATATATATATATATATATATATATATATATATATACTTAAATATAAAAAAATAAGATCTTTAAGTTCCAATAAAAATTGTTTTTTCTATATTCAAGTAGAAAACGGACTGTTTTTGAAAAACTAAATATTTCTAAAATATTGAGCATTTTACAACGATCAAGACTTTAGTAGTTTTAATACTAAATCAGAAAACAAAAAAATATAAATATATATATATATATATATATATATATATATATATATATATATATATATATATATATATATTTATATTTATATTTATATATATATATATATGTATATATATATATATATATATATATATATATATATATATATATATATATGTATATATTTATATATATACATATATATATACATATATATATATATATATATATATATATATATATATATATATATATATATATATATATATATATATATATATATATATATATATACATATATATATATATATATATATGGTTGTATATATATACATGTATATATATATATATCTATATCTATATATATATATATATATATATATATATATATATATATATATATATATATATATATATATATATATATATATATATATATATATATATATATATATATAAAAATTTAATATTAAAAACTTTTTCTGGTCTGGTTTATTAACGCGCTCTTTAAAACTACAGTTTATGGGAAATATTTTTTGATGCTACGCAAGAGACATGCAAGACTAAAGAGCGCGTTAATAAACCAGACCAGAAAAAGTTTTAAAAATTAAATTTTTTTTTTTAATTGATAGACTGCCTGGCCAAACCAAACCCTCAGTCGATGTAGCAGCACTCTCTTGCGAGTCAGGCTATTTGTCAGTCGTTGTAGCAGCACTCCCTTGCGAGTCAGGCTATTTGTCAGTCGATGTAGCAGCATTCCCTTGCGAGTCAGGCTATTTGTCAGTCGATGTAGCAGCACTCCGTTGCGAGTCAGGCTATTTGTCAGTCGATGTAGCAGCACTCCGTTGCGAGTCAGGCTATTTGTCAGTCGATGTAGCAGCACTCCGTTGCGAGTCAGGCTATAAGATAGTCGATGTAGCAACATTTACGCATGTTTAAAAAATGTTTTTTATTAAATCAATAACAAAAACACCACTAATTAAAAAAAACTTTCTAGTCGTTATAATTGCGGTTTTTAAAAAATTTTTTAAAAAACAATTAAATTTAATGTACTTCCGCATAAATTAATTGCTTTGACATTTCGATGACAATCAAAAACAGCTTAAGAGACGAGGTAATTAAAATTGTAGTCATAAGAGACTTTTTTTACATTAAAATGCTCTTAAAGCGACACTATATGAGTATATATGTATATATATATATATATATATATATATATATATATATATATATATATATATATATATATATATATATATATATATATATATATATATATATATATGTATATATATATAAATTAAACATATATTTCTATATACTCATATATTTTTATAGTTTTATTCTAAAAAGTATTTATAATGACTGATATCTTTTTTTTTTTAAGGCCTCAATTATCTTATGAGTTATAAAAAGTTTGTCTGGTCTGATCATTCAAAATGGAATCTAAAAATACCTAATGAAAATCTATTATCTCAAAAAAGTAGCGTTTCAGTTATAGATGCAAGATGTGTGGTAATAAATTTTAATAGTTGGTACGCTCAAGATTGTTATGAAAAGTATGGATATATTTGCAAAGCAAAAAAAGGTACAGTTCTTGAATTTTTACAGGTTTAATTTTTTATTTTAGAGTGACTTTTTTAAATATTAATAGTTTTTATAACAGCTTCGAACTGTTCTTGTTTTCATGAACTTTCAATGTATTTATAGCTTTAATTATAAATATAAAAATTTATTTATTTGATTGTTAGTAAAAACTATTTCCAACAAAAAACCTTTCATACTATGTGAAAAATTTTAAACAACCACCTGCTAAAATTCTCACTTCATATTTTACAGCATCTACACACCTTCTCTAAATCCTTAAAATCAATAACTTCAGTCTCACAAATCTTTGTTGCCACCATTACTTCAGTGATTACTTTTTATAAAGATGGGATAGATGCCGTCATACTACTTTTCAACAATACACCATATGACTTAAGATCACCCATTTAACCACTCTCAGATTATATGCAAATAATAACTGACAGTATCATCACAAACACGTTGTTCTAATTTGACAATTTCAACTGTTTACAAACGTCAGGAACCTCGATGGATACACACATGGCACTACCAAACATTAATGTATTCATGGGCACACTGGACTGTTTTTTTTATTATTTTCACTTTGCATATATTCCAATATCTTATCGGCTTGTGGTTAATCCGTTAAATAAAAAATTAGCAACTTATGGTTTCTAACAGTAATTATGAAATTGCAAATATGTTTAAGTTTATGTGGTTTTCTATTAGAATAAAATAAACTTTGTTATTTTATTCTTAGATCATGAAATCTCGTATTTCATCAAAAAAGTTAGGCCCTCGTGACTTCTGGAGAATCTTTATTAGTATCAATAATAAGGACAAGTCTGTAATTCCACCTCTTTTGTATGGTTCAGACTTTGTCACCTCACCTAAAGACAAAGCTGAATTGTTTGCTAAGAAAATTTTTATCAATATCATCTCATGACTCCACTAGTTGCGCTCTACCTAATATAGCTGTCAAACAGGTTGATCGATTGCTCAACATCCATATCACTCTAGCTTCTGTATCTAAAGTCATTTCCTGCTTAGACTCTTCTACAGCTTGCGGCCCGGGCAACATATCTGTTATAGTCTTGCAGAAGTGTTCTCCAGAACTGTCGTCTATCTTTTCAAAACTATTTATCAAGTGCTTATCAGAGTCTTGTTTTTCAGCCTGCTGGAATACAGCATCTGTTATCCCTATTATTTAGAATTCTGGAGAGCAATCCGATTCATCTAACTACCGTCCCATTAGTCTTTTTCCTATTATAATTAAGGTTTCTGAACCTTTAATTAACAAATACTTAATCTCTCATCCTAAATCTCATAACCTACTGATCATCAATATGGATTTCGATCTTCTCGTTCTTCGGCTGATTTGCTAACAGTAATAACAGATAGGTTTTATCGTGCATTAGATAAAGGTGGAGAGGTTAAGGCCATTTCTCTTGACATTTCTAAAACATTTGATAAAGTTTGGCATGCTGGTCATCTCCATAAGCTTTCTCCTTACGGTCTATCTGGAAACATCTTTAAGATTATTGAATCCTTTTTTTCTATTCGTAGTATAAAAGTTGTTCTTGATGGACAGCACTCTTCTTCTTATTCTGTAACCTCAAGGGTTCCTCAAGGTTCAATCCTTGGACTTATACTCTTCTTAATTTACATTAACAATCTTCCAGATTTTCTTACATCAAAGATGACATTGTTCGCTGATGGTACTACCATTTATTCTTGTAACGATTATAAGCCAACTACCTCTGATTACTTGCAGGGGGCATTTGAGCTTGAAAAGGATCTCACTTCTGCTACAGCATAAGAATCACAGTAGCTGGTGAATTTTACTTCAGATAAAGCTCAATTTTTTTCAGCCGATCGTTATCGCAATAACTTAGACCTTTCTATATTTATGAACGAAAATGTACTCGATGAGTCATCTACCCTTCATCTTCAAGGATTAACTCTCACTTCTGATTTTTCTTGGAAACCTTATATCAAGTCTGTTTCAAAAATAGCATCTGCAAAAGTTGCATCTCTTTATCGAGCTCGACACTTTCTTACTCTGGATTCTAGGAATTCGCTTCCTTCATCTTGCTTTCCTGATTCATAGAATTTGCAATCTTTTAAGTCGTCTGCCAATCGTTATCTTGTTCTACAATCTTCATCTTTTCTTTTCCAGTAACTTCCAACACTAATTAGTGGTTGCTTCAACCTTGTAAAAAGCAATGATGTTAAAAAAAAAAAAATTATATTATTGTTTATATATTAGTCAATTATTTTTTGTCATTTTTGTTAAAACATTTATTTATATTTTACTTTATATATATATATATATATATATATATATATATATATATATATATATATATATATATATATATATATATATATATATATATATATATATATATATATATATATATATATATAATTATATATTATTTAATTTAAATTCGTTACATTATTAGGTTTTGAATTCTTATTTCTCACTATCCCAGGCTCGGCCGAGAAGGCATCGAATTTCAAACCATAATAAGACCACGCAAATACCCCGGTTCAAAATGAGAAAAGGATGATAAGTAAGTGGCTAGTTAGCTAGACACAAGTTTATAAGGTCTTAATAAAGTTTTTAATTTTTTTGAAATCTTTTCAATAATGTAAAAACCTACATTTAACAATTGTTTAATAAATGCGCACATATAAAAATTAAAAAAAAATGATACCTTATAATTCTTTGCAGTAACCTAAACAAAAGAAAAAATAATTAAATTGTTTCTTTGAAAAGTTAATTTTATTTTCTTTATTCGAGGCATTTTTAATAAAAAACTCTTATTCACACAAATACAAAAAACGATATTTATGAACACTTCTATAAAAAATCATTCGCACTTTATAAACTAAAGAAAATTCTTTGACAATATGAGTTTTCTATCAACATAAGTTTTCTAAAGGTCTACCCATAGTTTTTGACACCGTAAATTTATCAATTCTTTTTAACAAATGGAACAATACGGAGTAAAAGATTCAAATTTACATTGGTTTGAAAACTGCTTGTTGAACAGAAGACAATTTGTACAATGTGTTAATATAGAAACAATCAAAATTGTTATCACTTGTGGAATTCCTCAGGGTTCTATATTAGGGCATTTATTTTATAACTATGGATAACTGATTTATATTCAATATCAAACTCATTAAAATTTATTTTATTTGCAGATGACTATAACCTTTTCTATTCTCATAAAATAATTGAAACACTTTTTAAAGTAGTCAATGAAAAACTAAATAAAGTAAATGAATGGCTTATATGCAACAAACTATCTGTGAATGTTCAAAAAACAAAAACTTTCTTTTTTCCACGCAACAAGCAAATCAAAAGAAAAACCATTTATTTAACCCAACCTCCAAATTAATAAAACTCAAAAGGCAAAAAGCAAACTTCAAAATCTCAAAAGGCAAAAATCAAAAGGCAAACTTCCGTTATATTAATGGAATTGAATTTTGATAAAAAAATTTTATGGAAACAATATATAAACTCGGTTCAAAAAAATCTCAAAAATCATTGGCATAATCTATGGAGCAAAGATATATTAAAATTTTAGGCCGTTAAACAATTTTTTATTTTATACATTTTAAGTTATTTTACTTACGGCATTATCGTTTGGGCAATTAAAATTCACACTAAGTTAAAAAAACTGTATAACAAGCAAAATCATGCTGTTAAAATTGTATTTGAAGCTAGTAAAGCTGTTCCTTTCGCATCTTTTTTTGCGTAGACAAACATTTAACATCTTAACATCCATTTATTTACAATAACTAAATATATTTTTTCAATTTTTACATTAGTAACGACAGGACTTTTAGAAGATCTTGAGGATTTTGTCATGAATCCCTTTACAATATATGGTTAACTTTTAATAAAAATACAATATCTATATTGAATCAATAATAGCACACCTTTAGGCAAAAATATTAAAAGAAAACAAAATAAAATGTTAAAAAGCCAAGATAAAATGTTAAACCAAATAATATACAAAATAAAACAACAACAACAACAACAACAAAAAGCAATTAAAAATAAATAAAGATATTTTCAATTAAAAATAATTTTTTCTTTAAACTTCTGTTTAAATGAAGCAAAAGTCAGTTGGTGACAAAAATTAAAATTTTAGTTGGACCTAGGTAAAAAACAAAAAAATGGTTTTTGCTTTTACGACAAAAAGGGCAATAAGATTGTTATTAATTCAAAGATCGTATTTGCTTTTAGGTTTCTTACGATAAAGATTTCCTTATACATTTGGCGACAAATTTAAACATGAAACGTAAAATATTAAAGACGTTTAGTTGATATACATTTATATATTCATTTCTTAGGTAAAAATGTTTTGTATGAAATAACCAATTTGTAAAATTTATTGTACGAGTTCCTTGTTTCTTATGAAGGTAAAGCGATTTTAACTTTGTTCTGTTAGTGCTTCCCCATAATAATATTCGCGTTGTTTTTTGTTTTGTTTTTTTATTTAATTCATTTCCTCAAGGCCAAGAAGACCACTACAGACGAGGAGGCTACTTATTTGTGGTTATAACCCTCTCTTAAATTTATAACTCCGAAACACGAACCTTGATGAACAAGGCCGCTGCGCGGAGAAACGAGTTGAGCGCGGTACTACCGGGGACGTGGTGGGGATTGAACTATATGACAATGTATAAATGAATAATATAATTGTGTTAACTGGTGTTTACTTAATATATTTCCTGCTTTATAAAGAATTAATATGCATTTAGCAATTTTAGTAGAGGTATTATCAACATGATTTCTTCAAGAAAGATTTTCATCAAAATATACTCCAAGAAACTTATTAACATTTTTTATTTTTATTATTAAATTATCAATTAAAAGGTCTGCCATGATGTGGGGCAGTTTCTGGTTTCAGTTTTTTTTTAAAGGTTGATAAAAAAGTGTTAATTTAGTTTTTTCTATATTTAGAGACAATCTATTTTGTTTAAACCAAACAGAAACATTTTTAAATTCATTTGTCAAATTAGTAAAAAGCATGATAATATCTTAATACAATTAGATATAAATTAAAGATAAAAACAAATTTGTGTCATCAGCAAAACTTTTTATTGTTAAACTTGATGATTTATGAATATCATTTATATTTTTATTTATCTATATATATTAAAAAAATAAGAGGACCATGTATGAAACCTTGTGGAACACCACATGTTATATTCATTAATAGATTAGATATAGAATCTTTATTGTAATCAAGCTGTTTACGGTTATTAAAATAACTTTCAAACCATAATATGGTTTTATCTTTACACCATATAATATTAGTTTATTTAACAGAATTTGATCATTGACGGTATCAAATTGACTTAGACAAATCAATGAACACTTCTAGTGTAAAACAAGAGTCTTTAAATGTGTCAGTTATATTGCGCGTAAGTTGAAGAATAGCATGCTCGGTTGAATTATTTTTTTTTAAACCAAATTGGTTTTCGTATAGAATTTTATTTTCAACAATATATGAGTAGATTCGGTTGTACGTTTTTCTTTCCAAAACCTTTGAAAAAACTGGATGAACTGAAATAGGGTAATAATAAGATACGATCTCCTGTCTTGAAGATTGGAGTTACTTTTTCTATTTTTGGTTTATCTGGAAAAAATCTTTATGGAATGGATGCTCTCGAGATTTTATAAAAAATATCTTACATTGTAGTAATCAATCACAATACTTTTGTTAATATCATCATATCCAGTAGCTTTGTCGTTTTAATGACTTAAAAGTAACCTCAAATTCACTGTGCTCTCCTGAGACCGCCAGGGTAAAATTTGGTTTACTCTAATTTTTTTTTCTTATTATTACTATTATTGGGTTAAGTAAAGTGTTTTAAAATAATTTTTATAATCTAAACTCACTTTTTAACATCAAAAATTGAGATATAATGAATTAAAATATCTATAAAAATTACCTTATTTTAAGTTTACATCATCTTTTCAAAACGGATAAAAAGACTCTATGTTACCGTAACTTACAGCAATATTTCGGAAAGCTTTCGGGTAAAACATACATGTTTTTTTTGTCAAAATGGCTTTAGCAAAATGTTTAATTTGTGCTTGTTGTTTTATTGCCTTCGGAAAAGGATCAAAAAAACTTAATAACTCCTGCAATACAACTCCATATTCAAAACTTATTTTGGAGAGAATATGACGTAGACAAAGAGTGTTGTCCGAAAAATATTTGTACTTCTTGCAAAAAAAATTTATATGCATTGAACAGGGGTGAAACATCAAAGTTGAATGATAGGATTGAAAAAATACCTAAAATTAAAAGACAAAAACTCAGAAGGTCATCTGATTTTAGTGAAATATCTGAACAGATGGCAAATAATAACCAAGAGATCATTGATAGAGTTTTTAAAAAGATATGTCCTTCATGCTTTGCTTCAATAGGTAATCTTCAGCAAATTTAAAGTGTTGTACTGTTTTTATTTTCATTTTTTTTAAAAATAATTAAGCTCTCTATAATATTTATATAATAACATATACTTTTAGAAATATATATATATATAAATATATATATATATATATATATATATATATATATATATATATATATATATATATATATATATATATATATATATATATATATATATATATATATATTATATATATATATATATATATATATATATATATGAATATATATTTATATATAAATATATATATATATATATATATATATATATATATATATATATATATATATATATATATATATATCAATATATATATCAATATATATTTATAATATTATATATAGCATTCACATATACATATGTATATGTGAATGCTATTATTGATACATGTTATTAATATACTATTAATGTATAAGTTGTTGCAATATTAATTCAATATTAGTGCCTTGTTTTTATGGTTTACAAATTTAATAATATTAAAGTTAGTAATAAAATGTTGTCATACTTTTAATTTTTATTCAGGTAAAGGAATTTCCCATTTTTGCTGTAAGAGTTAGGCTTTAAAAACCTAATTATGTTGGCAGAAGGTCTTAGAAATGTATCCACTGAGCAAGTTGCTTCTGGGATTCTCCAAAAAAAAAAATGAAAAGGGACAATATTAAACCTGGAGATAAGTTTCCTTAAAAGAGTTTTGGAAACAATCTTCTTGTTGTTGTTGGCACACCTGATAATAAAGGCAGCAGAGCATGCCTTAAAAAATTGTCTTTCAAAGCTATAATGGAAATCTCAAATACTCTAAACCTAAGTAAAAGAAAAGCAAAATTACTTTGCAAAAATATGCAACAAAACTAAAGGAAGATGATGTTAGAACCTCAGATTAAAGAGCTGCATAAAATCTCGAATTGTATATCTCGATGAACCTTTAGAAACTTTATTGGAACATCTTATCCCTCATCTAGATATACACATTTTCTTGGTATTACTTCTATGTTTGTAAAAGTATTAATTACTTTGTGGCCTGACTTTGACATATGGCTTAAATTAAACTATATTATGTTTAGAGGTTACCATGGAATAGGTTTGGACGGTAACAATTCACAAAGACTTTTAGGTAAATTAGATGATCTAGAAGTTAATCTTCAAAGTGCAGCTTCTATGCAGCCAAATATAATATTTCTACAACCTGTAGTTAATTGTCTTGGAAAGTTTTCAATTATTAAAAAAAATGGTTTTTAGCTTAGTAATTGGAGAATCTATAGCTGAATCAGTTTTAGATTTTAAAAAATGTTTTTAAAAAACTGCAGCTTCATCTTCTGGAAAAGTTTAACTATGAATTAAATATTAGCTGGAAAGTTTAAATTTTAGTGTACAATCTTGTTCCTTTTCTTCATCATAGTCAGTTTCGGCTTGGTGTATATGCTGAGCAGGCTGAAGAAAGTGCTCATCACTTCCACTATCAAGTATGGAAGCGATATAAGCGTTGTTTGAAACACAATGATTATGCAAAACAGTCAAGAAATGTGTAATTGAGTTCGGTATAAACAGTTTAAAGTCGCCATTTCCTCATTTAAAAATTTTTTTTAAGTAGGTGTTGCTATTATTGTTAAATTTTCAATAATAATCAAATAATTGCTATTGTTAAAAAAGTATTATTAGGAATTTCCATTCCAGTTGTTAATCTTTTTGTTA
This sequence comes from Hydra vulgaris, assembly GCF_022113875.1. Taxonomy (NCBI): domain Eukaryota; kingdom Metazoa; phylum Cnidaria; class Hydrozoa; order Anthoathecata; family Hydridae; genus Hydra; species Hydra vulgaris. The sequence continues at coordinate 2,653,408 of NC_061165.1, read as the reverse complement.
CATTTATTGCATTAAACTTTGTTAATGATAATTTATGTGTCCATAGCTTGATTAAAAAAAAAATTGTTTTAAAATTGTATTACCCTAACTATTTTTTTTAAATGTCTTTTTTATAAGATAAATTTTTAAATTTTGGAACTTTGTTTTAAAAAAAAAAGATGTTTTAACAGAGGAACTTTGGTCTGGAGGATATATTCTAATATCTATTACCTATCACCCCCTCCCCATCAGTATAAGTTATAACTGTTTTTGTAAAAAAAAGTATGTATAAAAGTTAGTTTAGATTTTCAAAATTATTTTTAAACAATTTGCCAACCCCAATAATAAAAATTAAACAAAAAAAATCAGAGTCAACCAAAACTTTCCCTGGCGGTCTCAGAAGAGCACAGTGAATTCATTAGATGCTAACTCTATTATTGATGTTTAACTATGGATTTTTCAAACTCATAAACAGATTTATCTTTAATGAATGAAATAGTATCGCCTAATTTTATCTTGATAGAAGAGAAAAACTTGTTAAATTCAAATATAATGATTCCCTATAATGATCTGTATATATTTGGAATGTAGAATGTTTCTTCTTATATAAACTAATTTGTCTACATGGGTGCATTAAAATATAAATTAATAATCAAGAAAGTAAGTGAAGTTGCTAAATAAGCTACATTCACTGATTGGAACTAAATAAAAGGTAACTTTTACTTATCATCTTCAATCTCATGGACTATATGAACATTAAAATAGAGCTATAAAAGAAGCATTAGTTAAAGTTCTTGATAAAACAGCTGCTTAATGTCCTTATACTATTGAAGGAATATTTTTGTACGACGTGTTAGTAAACACACTTTAACAGAATATTCACCATTTTTTTGATTATACAACCAAGAACCAACTTAAACTGGAGATATTAAATAGGATTAATTTATATTAAAGATCAAGACTTGGAACCTCTTGAAAGTAAAACTTTTAATGCAATTCTTACATCTTCTGTTTTTTTAAAAGACACATTTTACAAATGTCAATTAAGAATATTGAAATTACTCAAATAAACAGCGCAAATATTACAATAAACGTCATCAAGTACCTATTTTTAATCGGTCAAAAAGTGCTTTTAAAAAATCAAAAAAAGATAGATAGAAAAGGAGAAAAATTTTCATTTCGATACCTTATTTAAATGAAAATTTAAGTTTACAGTTTCTTGGCAGTTTAGTTAACCAAAAGGGTACTTTTTTAAAAACTAAGTATGATGTTACTTTTATCAAGCTACATGTTGAAAAAAATGAAATACCATTTTATATTGAATTATTAAACTTTTCTACTATAACTAAAAGGAAAGTTAAAACTTTATGGTGAATGTTATCTACTAAAATTATTGAAATGATATTGACAAGTGCAGTGAATACCTCCAATAGTTTTGTGGAAGCTTATCACTCATTGTATCATACCTGAATCAGATTTAATAAGATCTTACGAAAAAAAGAAGTTACTTCTTCCATGTATTTTCCTTAACTTTCGAGAGTATGAACTTTCAAGTTTTATTCATTGTAGCAATAGAATAAAAGTGAGTGTTTAAAAGTTATTAAAGATATTTGGTCCCTTTACTACAGTTGGAACCAGCTTATACAATGTTGTTAATGACAATAAATAGAAGATAGCATCGCTTCTTTTATGTGCAGAAAAACACTATTGGTTTACAGTTGAGCAAATTTTTTGAAAATCACCTTATGATCAATTTAGTTGATTCAAATAATAGTTTAAAACCTGAACTATTATATAATAAGTTTCCAAAATCTTTATTATCTTAAAATTAAAGATTAACAAATTTTATAGTCTCGTAACTCGTGGTTGTGAGACAATGTGTATAATTAAACAAATTATATTGTCTCATAAAAACATAGAGGATGCTGCTCAAAGGGTCATTTGTAAACAGTTTAGACCAAATGAAAAATTCCAATATGTAATGAATGATCCAAAATGTTTACAGAATCTTTAACAACCGTAAATAATGAACACATCCAACTTATGCATGATAATTATTTCATTGGTTTCTTACATTTTGCTCAAATAGAAAAGTCAATGTTTGTGATAGTCTTCATTCATTATTGAATCACGTTTCTTTGAAACGTGTTCAGTCTTTATACACAAGTAATGCTGATAATAATGAAGATTTGGCTATAGTTTTCTTTCCGGTATAAAAACACACAAACGTTAACAGTTGTCTTTGCAGCTGAAATATTAGCATGTAAATCAGCATCAAAACTAACGTTAATATATTAAAGATGTCGAAACACTTGTTATCATGTTTAAACTTTCAGTTTCTTTTACTCTTTCCTAAAAAAAAAATTCTATAGATGTCTTGTCCAATACAGCTTTTTTTATTATTATTATTATGATTTTTTTTATTGTTTATTTTTGCCGTATATTATTCTATACAGTTTTGAAGCATATAAGTAAAAATAAATATACGGGCAAGAAGAAGACTTATTTAGCCCTATCACCAAACCCCATTCTCACGTATTTGCAAATAACGTAATATTTAAATATCTATAGTTGACAAATTATATGTTAAAATAAAATAAAAAATATTAAAGTAAAATAGAAAACAATTCGTTGTCATTTAAAGAAAAAAGAAAAAGAATCAAAATTTAAAGAAAGAATAAGATCAAGTGAAAAAGAAAAAATAAATAAGATAATATCATTTGCTTAAAAATTAAAAATTTAAATTAAGATTTAAAAATAAAAAGTAAATTTAAAAAATATACACCATGGAGAATGTCGAATACATCTTTTAAAATGTTATTTTGTTTAACTTCTACTTAATTGACAAACGTTAATGTGTATTTCTTATATAAAGCAACAAAAATATTACCATGAGAAAAATTTTTGTTACACATTGAATTGTACACCTGGACATAACTTTTATGTTTTTATACTTAAAGATGAAGATATTGTATTACATTGCAAAGAAAGCATTTTTGATACTTCAATTATTTTTTATTAGTTTTTTACTTTAATATCTTTTTTCCTAATAGATTTTTTCTTTGTATGATATAATATCTTAAAATACCTAACTGGAAACTACCACCCAGTTGGCAAAATTTACTTTTTTTCACGTGAACTTCTCGTGTGGCGGGAACGTGAATTTGACATTAAGTACGGGATGCGAAAACGCGTGATAATAACCCAAAATATTTCGAAATTTTTTGAGTAAATTCACGTCTCAGAAACTACTTTCACCTCGTTTTATTGGAAGATATTTTTCACAAGAATAATACTAATTTTAAGGCGTGAATGCAACGTCTTAAAATGAGTTAAAACTAGTATTTAAAATCTAATTTTAACGTGTAATTTTCGAGTTATTCATGGTGCAAAAAGGATTTTTTATAAAGTTTAAAGACTTGTATAAACACGTAAAAATCACAAGCTTTTGCTGGAAACAATAACTCCTAAATAAACTTAAAAATTAATTTAACTAGAAATAAACTTTAAAAGTTTATGTAAAAAATTTTCTAAATAAACTTATTTTAAAGTTTATTTCTAATTAAACTAATTTTAAAGTTTATTTAGGAGTTATTTTTACAAGTAAAAACTTCTGACTACTTACCTGTTATTGGTTTATACAGGTCTACTGTTTAAAACAACAACTTTTTTTCCAAATATAAGTGTATTTCATATAATACCATTCAAAAAGCAACTAAATATAGATTATCTAACATTAAACCTTTATTAATAACAAATCCACATAAATAAAATATGCAGCATTTAATAAATTTTATTTGACATATTGTTGTAAAACTGTTAAACATACAAAACTGTTAAACATTTTAAAAAATAACTTGTAGTTTTTTTTATATCTTAAACGCCATGGATATCGTTTTAAAATAAGAACTGCACTTGCTTTAGTGGTTAGGGCATGTCAAGCAACTCGTCTTGGTTCAGATATGTTTGACGATACTATCGGAGCATATATTCCACTTCACACTTCTCTAAACGAACAAGTTCTCAGTGATGTGGCCTAATAATAGTAGTAATAATCATTAAAAATATTATTAACTGAATAATTGAACAAATTAATAATAAAACATACCTAACTTTCCATTTTCCATGGTTCCATTTTCAAATCCTAACATATAACTATAAATTAAAATTTATTAAAAATAATTTATTTTACAGAAAACATATACATTTTTTTATTTTAATAAAAAAAAGCTAATAAAAACCTAAACACTTACGTAGCCTGATTCCGTTAATTTAACTTCGATATTAAAGACAAAGGAAAACTGCTAAAATTTACATTGCCGTGTCTATTTTTTCCTTATTTGCAGGCAATTCTTTCTGAATAAACAAATATTTATTATAAAACTAATAAAAAAATTATATTAAAAATAGCAACATATACAACGAAAATGTAAAAATAAAAAACAGAATGATAAAGATCTTACACTTTTACGACTTGCATAATATATCAACAAAGATATCTAAAAAAAAACTGAAAAAGTTGTTTTGATTGTATTGAATAAATTTCATAACAAAAAAAAAAACATTTGCATAAACATTTGTAACATTGTAAACATTTGCAGCACTCTGATCAATTTTACAAAGTATATCATTATATCATATCAAAGTATATCATTCAAATTAATAAACAGAAATCATAGATCCTTTATTGTTGGTTCTCTCAAAAATATAATTTGAATAAAAAAAAGTACCTTACTAGGGGGTGGCATTAGGACTTTTCTTTAAATCGGCGCAATAGTTCAGCTTGAGGCTGTAATAAACCAATTGAAGGTACAACTTCACATACCGTAAAATATGGCCCATTTAAAAAACTAATGTAACATAAAAATAACGAACAAAAATACCAGATAGTTTGGTAGCCAATTCTTGCTATAATATGTTATATAATATGTTATATAATATGTTATATAATATGTGTTTTTCTTATGATAAATTGTTTTTATTATTATTAAGTTGTTTACTTTACTAATTAAAACAAACATTTTATATAAATTGTTTTAACAAAAATAAAAATAATGGTATTCTTTTAAAAATAAAACAGCTTTATATATTTTAATATCTACATACATATCGTATTTGTAACCTTACAATAAACTTATAATAAAAAGATGGCTGGCTAATCATACAGTATTAATTAAGTAAATAACATCAAGTCATTTTAGTGAGCTTTCTGCATAAAACAAATACGCCAACCTTTCCAAAACTTAGCTAGAAAGCTACTTGCTCATATAGAGTGTGTATATAATACATATATACCATGTAATGTTTTTTCATCGTGAAACCGGGTTGACTTGTTCCTGTACAGGAAGGTAAATGCAAAGGCGCTAAATTTAATAACCAGATAATATTTTTTGGGTGTTTTAGCAGTTATCTTCACGTGAAAGAAACTACTAGTACGAGAAGACGTTCTACTAGTTTTGTTCACCCAAACTTAACTTTTAAGACTCTTTTTGGCAATTTACTTATAAAAATTTCCCGTGAAAATGATGTGTAAAAAACCACCCCTAAACTTTTTTGGTGACATTAAAACATGTACTGAAAAAATCTGGTAAAAATAAACACTGGTAAAATAGCAACACATTTTAACATTTGTACAAAATATAACATAACAGATGTAATAAATATAACATAACTCCTAAATTTGTTTATGCACTTTTAAAACATACAAAATCTACCTATAAAACACAATAACATTAATAATCTTAATATTAAGACAACAAATTACTTTATTAAAATTTTCATGGTTTTTTTATTGACTCTTAAAATAAGATGAATATTAGGCTCAGCAAGTAAATTTATTCAAACCTAAAAGCAGACTGTAATTCAATTTAAACTAAACAATAATAACAAAATAAGACAGCTTTCTAAATACGCGAATAAAGTTTTATGAATCTAAATGCACTCTATATCTTTTTTTTTTAATTTTTTAAGTACTCTGAAATTTTCATCTTAACAATTTTTCAGACATTGTTAGAAATTTTTTAACAACGGCAGTCACAATAAATGATAAGAGTATGGGCAACTCACGTGACATAGATATAAGGTCGACAAAATTCTTTTTTAGAACATTATTGCCATATAGAACGTTTACTTTTTCTTTTAATGGCAATGACATTACAGAATTAATATTAGTTCGAACATGTTCTTTTGCAGACCTACAAGAAAGTGACATTGTTTCTAGAGATTTACGAACTTTCCTTGCGAAGTCAGTATTTTGTAAATGTCCTTCAAGATCCTTTAACTCAATTACCGTTTCTGCTTTATTTATTAAATCAGCATCATCTGCATTTATAGCAGATATGTACTTCTGCATCAACATAATTTTATTATTTGATTTTTTCATTTCATTTCTAGTATCGGTGATTAGATATAGCATACGATATTGAAAGTTGCCTATCTCAACAGGAAAATCCTCCTGTCTTTACAGCTTTCGACGCTCTAAAGGTCGATTTTCAATGCTGTTTTTTTTGTGCTGTTTTTTAAAGGACTCTCTGACCTGATGATCAGATATTGAACGAAGGCTTCGATCTCTTATTTTTGTGACTTTTTCAACAAAATCTAAAAATACAAAAGCTTACATTCCAATATTTATACCTTTTACTTTTTACTTTCATATCCTATACTATTTGACAGCAAACTTAGTTTGACAAAATCTTACGCAATACAGAAACGCATTTATAGTATAATTACAATACAGTACATATAAGATAAGTTTACACAAAGTTTAGACATTATCAGCCAACAAGGGAAAACTTCTTGTGTAGTCCAAAACATATAAAACTATACTAAAATAAATATAACCAAAAAAAAAAAATTTAATTAAAATTTATTTAAACAATGTGTTCTTTCGTAATTATTAAAAATCGATTTAAAAAGAGGCAGGTAAAAAAAGTTAAGGTAATAATTAACAATGTTACATATTAACCACAATTCTGCTCATCGTCTTCAACATTATCCCATTCATTGTCATTGTCATTTTCTGTTAAAATAAAATAATCAAAATAATTATGTTTATCATTTCAACTATATCACTAAAATAAGTCTTAATTTGAAGAATAAAATATATAGCATAGCTTTACCATGATTTGTTGATTCATCATCAGATGAAACAGATGAATTATCTGTTTAAGTGATTCAGGTTTATTATTATATATATTTATTATATATATATATATATATATATATATATATATATATATATATATATATATATATATATATATATATATATATATATATATATATATATATATATATATATATATATATATATATATATATATATATATATATATGTATATATATAATATATATATATATATATATATATATATATATATATATATATATATATATATATATATATATACATATATATATATTATATATATATATATATATATATATATATATATATATATATATATATATAAAACCTGCCCAGGGCTTCAGTACATACATCGACTGACAATCAGCCTGCGAGTCAGGCTAATTGTCAACTATATTATAGTTGAAAATGTATATTACTAGTGATATACATTTTCAACTATATCACTAAAATAAGTCTTAATTTGAAGAATAAAATGTATAGCATAGCTTTACCATGATTTGTTGATTCATCATCAGATGAAACAGATGAATTATCTGTTTAAGTGATTCAGGTTTATTATTATTATATATATATATATATATATATATATATATATATATATATATATATATATATATATATATATATATATATATATATATATATATATATATATATATATATATATATATATATATATATATATATATATATATATATATATATATATATATATAAATATATATATATATATATATATATATATATATATATATATATATATATATATATATATATATATATATATATATATATATATATATATACTATACATATATATATATATATATATATATATATATATATATATATATATATATATATATATATATATATATATATATATATATATATATATATATATATATATATATATATATATATATATATATATATATATATATATATATATATATATATATAAAACCTGCCAAGGGCTTCAGTACATACATCGACTGACAATTAGCCTGCGAGTCAGGCTATTTGTCAGTCGATGTATGTACTGAAGCCCTGGGCAGCAGGCTATTTGACGTTAGGTGAGTATGACATCATCACGCTCACCTAAATCAGCAGTATAAGATATATATATATATATATATATATATATATATATATATATATATATATATATATATATATATATATATATATATATATATATATATATATATATATGCTAGGTTTTGTTTTTATTTATTTAAATTTAATGTTAGCTTTAGATGGAAAAACTTTATCTAAAAAAAGATTCTTAGGAACTATAGGAAAAATTTTTAACATAGCAACAAATCTTTCTATTTTGACATACATTCCTTAGCTTGATTTTGCTGTAGACCTAATTCATCCCGAAAAGGAGGTTGTAGATTCATTGTCTACAGATCAGAAATATTTATTCAGAATATATAATGCAATAGCCTCAGGTATTTTTCCTGATGACTTAAAGGAGATTCAAATTGGTCAACACACAATCATTCAAGATTTTTAAATCTTTTAAATAGCCTACTTTGAATCTGGTCCTCAGAGCATGGTTTAGAAAACAAAGATCTACAAAACTTGAAATTGTTAACAGAGTTCATCATGAGTATTTATTCTATAATGTGGTTTGATCTTAAGGTAATAAACCTAGTTTTGTAAATAAAGAAATAATACAATAACTTACTTAAATAATATAACTTATTTTAATAATTGTAAAGCGATTGCAGCTATGCTAAAGAAAATCTATTAACTTTAGACTAAACATAGCTGAATTCAAGGTCCACGTCATATCCTTAAATAAGTAGCCTTGGTAAAGAAACAGAAAAAGTTTGTGAGGGATATTGTATTACCGCATGTCTACTTCTCTGCTTTGAATGCACACAGTGAATGTATTCTTCAGAGCAATCTCTGTAGTTCAGATGAGGGAGAAAGAAGTTTTGCAGTGCAGAAAATAATTGATGTAAGAAAAAATAAGGACATTGAAGATAGAAAATGCAAAAATAAAAGAATACCAAACTCTCAAATGCAGAAATAAAAGAATAATAAACACTAAATCATATAGTCTAACAGATTTAATCAATTGAGAAAATTAGGAGATCAGTGAACCGGTTCTTACTTGTTATATGATGAAAGATGATATTATACAGTTTATTAAATATTAGGGTTCATAAGGGATACAATGGCTCATAGAGAACTGATGCCTGTGTGCCAATTAAAGAATGATCTGATAAAAATTTTGTAATCAGTATTTTAATTTTTTATTATGAGTAAACAATTTATTTTAAAAACAATATGCAAAAAAATGCTGTTATCAATAATAGAATGTCTTATTACGCGTATTGACTTAATATACCATAAAATTATAATTTTTGATGTAACTTTAATATATTATTGGTGTAATTAGATTAACTGAGACTCAGGAATTTCTTTAGACTTTATTTTATTGAGTAGCAGAGTAATTTTCATAATATTGCACAAAAGATATATTTATGAAAAAACTTTTATTATTTTTAGGCTAAAAATTACCAGACTAAACATTAAATGCAAATAGTAAAAGAATGGTTCTCGGTATCATATGGTCAAAGACATAACAAAAATATCTAGCCGAACCTAAATTCAAAAAATCAAAAGTGACCCACATTAATATATACATATATATATATATATATATATATATATATATATATATATATATATATATATATATATATATATATATATATATATATATATATATATATATATATATATATATATATATATATATATATATATATATATATATATATATATATATATATATATATATATATATATATATATATATATATATATATATATATATATATATATATATATATATATATATATATATGTTTATATTAAATACATATATTATATACATATATTATATTATATACATATATATACAAGTATTATAATACTATGAAAAAAATTTACTATTTAAAATGTTTGGCTATAACAAAAGTCTTTAGTATCTAGATAGAATCACTTTCATTTATATAGTGACTTTCCAGGCAGATGTTTATTTCATTATGAAGTTATCAATCAGTTTTCATGTACAAATATATTTATTTATTAATTTACGTAATAATGTTTAATATTACTTTTTTATTTATTTATGTTTTGGTACAATAGAGAGCAACAATAGTTGCAAAAAGGATTGGTTTGAATTCGCTAGTTATTGCTACTATTTTTGTACTTTAAATGATTCAAATGGCAGAAGATGGTGGCATTCTTATTTAAACTGCTTAGAAAAAGGAGGAAATTTGTTAAGTATAGACGATGAAACAGAATACGTTTTTATTTTAAACACTCTTAAAAACTACAACATGAGCAAAAGTAATTATTGGATTGGTACTATTATCTTATTATACTAATTTCTTTGACTTTTTATTTCAAAATATTATTTTAAATTTAGATATTTTGTTATTAATATAGGTCTTTCTGATCGTTGGTATAACTCATGGTTTTTGTGGTCTGATAATACATATTTGCAGTATATACATACTAAGTTCAATGGATTATTTTATGATGTTAAACTTGAAAAATGTGTCATAATAAATAAAGACTATTGGGAAATAAAGAATCTTAACAGCTTAAATGGATTTATTTGTAAAAGTAGAAGAGGTTATATTTTTTATATTACTGTTTTAAATATTTTTGCTCATCTTCTTAATTTTTACTTTTTTTTGTTGAATCCAGAAATATTGAATATTCTATACAACAGATTTTTTTAAAATTATAAATATTGTTTGCTTTGCTTCTTAACTTTGATTTTACAAAAGTATACATAAGCAAAGTATTTTTTTTTTCAACAGTTACAGCACCAAAAAAATAATATTGATTTGTTTAACTTCTTAATTTTAACTAAGTTGCTTTCACTACTATAAATACATTCTTCACTACTAGTTCTTTCGACTAGTTTCATCCTTCACTACAAATTCGTCGGACTAGTTTTATTTTTCGATTAGTTTCATTCTTCGACTAGTTTCATCCTTCGACAAGTTTCATCCTTTAACTAGTTTATTTTTTGCAATTGATGATAATGATAAAGTAATGGCAAAAATAATTGTGAATTGAAAGTAAACTTGAAAAAAATCATTAAAAGGATTGCGTTAATTAGAACGAAAAAACCGCATAGCTCAATACGAATGGTGCTACATCTACAATCAAGCAAAGTTCTCTAGTAATTTAAAACATGATCCAAACCACCATTATCATCTCATTGTTTTAGCCTATTTTTTAAAATAAGTTTTTATTTATTAAATCATACTTCTTTTAGCATTCAACAAACCTAATAGCTCTTACTTAACACCATGGTTTTAATAACGTAAAGTTACAATGTTTCGATCCATCTATATGAGAATATCAACAATAATTGTCATAGTTATTAGCTGTAAACAACTGAGTTTAGTATGGGTTAAAGTTTTTCAGCCACTTAACTCCGCTAGCTGTCACCAAATCAATTCTTTGTTAACCATTAAGAGTTTTTAATTCTTCGTTAATAATTAGGTTTTACCAATATATTATTAAAAATAATATATTGGTAATATTATTATTCATATTCCTATTGTTTATTATCATTATCAATATATTTGTTGAAGATGGTATAAATCAGAACCCATTACTTGTTAATAATTATTCAAAAACTTCTCAATAGATTTGTATACTTTTTAGACACCATAAAGTTTATCAAGTAACTTATTTTTTCAACAATTTTATACATTTTTTATTGAACTATTTGATAGAAACAGAATGACTTAGTGAGTAATTAACATTATTTGCTGAAACTTACACTGAGCTCCTGTTTTTGAAGCGGCTGTCTATTTTATCATAAATTCTTTTTCACCTAAACTTATTTTCTTGTTTTTAAATGAGACTTCTCTTACAATTGACTTTCACTAATTGCTTCTTAGGACAAGACGGAGAGTATGCTACCGTAGGCGCAACTTTGACATTTTGTTCATATCATTCTAGAGACTTCTTGGAAAAGTAGATTGCAGTCAAATCAGACACATCTATTGAGAGCATATCATGCTTTTTGATGAATGACGAAAGGCATTTCTTTAAGTACTCTTATGTTATAGTCCATACAATGCTCCTGTCATAGTCTTACAAAACTGCTCTCCAGAACTCTCTTCAACTTTCTCTAAACTGTTTAATAAGTGCTCGACTGATTCTTACTTTCCTGTCTACTGGAAAATGGTGTCTGTGATTTTTAGGCCAAGTTTCTCACTTTAAATCAATTAACTTACTGTCAGATAATCGATACTATTTTTTATCTCCTTTTTTACGACTGACATGTTTACTGTAACTGCCGATACTCTTCTTCATTTCCAGTTACTTCTGGTTTACCTCAATGTTTAATCCTTGGTCTTGTTTCTAATCTATATTAATGATCTTCCTAAAAACCTTGCACCTAAAGTGACTTAATGCTTTATATGGCTGGCTGAACTTTATACTCTTACATTAATAAAGATTCTTTTTATTTAAAGCACTTAGAACAGGAAACCGATCTTGAATCTCATCTCATTTCTGTATCGGATTGAGGCTTCATAAGTTTCTAAATATTAACTTTAACAAAACTAATTTATTTGATGCAAATAACTATCACAGTACTGTCAACATTCCTATATTAATGAATGGCAACCCTCTCACTTAACAATAACTCTAACCCTGAAATCATCTTGGATCATTGTTCACTGCTTACCTCTCATCTCATCGTGCTCACATTTTCTTTGTTCTGATTCTAGTCTCTACTTTTACAACTCTCTTGTGTGTGTCCGTGTATGGAATACTTTTTTTATATTTGTGTTTGCTCTATTAATGATTCTCATTTTCTGTGATAATGGCTGATCGTTAGAAAACTTTAGTATTATGTTTTTAACTTTTAACATCAGAGTTAAAATAAAATTAAACAAAAACGTTGCATTATCAATCTGTTTTGGCAAAATGTTCTAGATTGGTTGAATATGATGTAACAGGTTTGAGAGCTAGAAAAGATAGACAATCTTTTATTAACACTTTTTGTTATTCTTGAAAGTAGTGCGCTTAAATTATATCAAGAACTGGGGAAGAGCTAAAAAACCCTCACGTCAGATGCTGAAAAAGCTTTATTAGATGCATTTTCAATTGATGGTTTCCGAGCTTACAAGCAATTCCGAGATCGGAGATAAAATGACGGAGAATCCGTTGATTTGAATTGGCTGGTTTGCGTAAACTTATGGGTTTGGGAAATTAAATTTAAAGCAAAGAACTATTGTTAAGGGCGTTCATAACTGGATTGTCAGGTGAATTTTTAAATCATCCATGAGAACCAAATGTAAATACTTAGGACTAGTTTACAGGGTGCATTAAACCATGCAAGAGTACTTATATTTGAAGCAAAAAAAAAAAATTGTTTAAAATATTATCTCTGAGTTCTATAAATATGTTATAAAACCATCTGCTATTGATTTTAGCTGCTAAAATTTTGGCAAGTTTTGACATGTTGTCCAATTCTATTTAAAAAAAAAAACAAATTGCTAGTGAAAGAATAAATTGTTTTAAAAGTGGAAAATCTGGAAACGTTTCGTAACTTTGTTGGTTGCATCAGGAAAACTCAAATAAGGAATTGCAAGCGTCTGCTGTTTACATAAATAACTAATGCCGCTTCTATTATGTATTGTGCAGATTAATATTTTTGCAGGAGAATCATTGGTTTACAGTGGATGTACTGGAACTATTATTTCAAACAAAATAACTCTGAAAGCTGGTGTTCGTATCAAAAGAAATGAAAAATGAGGTTAGCATTTAAAGCAGGATTTGTAAAAACGGAAAAAGAGGCTACAATACTATAGACCATTGAAGGAAAAACTAAAAACTTTGAACTAAAAAAAAACATTGAACTAAAAACATGAGTAATAATTTTAAAAAATGTTCTCAACATTTTTAATGCTGTTATTGGTATGGATGTCATTATTCGGTGTGAGGGAGTGCACTTGGAAAAATTTAATTTGGTTTTCTTTTATATAGAGAGAGAAACACGCTATTGGTATAAAAGGACAAGAATTTCCATGCTTATTTTGATGATTGAAAGTGGACTGCTAAATATAAGAGGAAACAAAATAAACCCTAAATAAGGAATTGTCCTGCAGTACAAGGTAAACCCAGTTAATATATAAATTTAATAAAGTTACAAACTCAAAGGTGAATAATGGCTGGCCGAAACTATGTAATAATGATAAAAAGATTATAAAAGGGAACTAAATGCAGTAGAACAGCAAAAAAAATGAAGATACGACCTGTTTTGGACTTACCGAGTTAATTCAGTATGTTAATGTCTTGATGCTTGAAACAAAAAAGTGAGAAATAGGAGGCATGTTAGTAAAAAGTTTTCAACGTTTGATCTCAGATGTGCCTACAGACAAATACACATCAATCCAACTTTTTAGGAAATACTAACTTACCGTCTTTGTTTACACATAAATATATGTCCCAAAAAATAAATCTTTATTCTTTGGCCGTATGTTAAATATCAATGCTGGCATTAGAATGGCAACTGACCACAACACTAATGATATAATTGTTAATTTGATTAAAAATTAGATTAGTTTAAAATGTCGTAAATCATATAGCGCCTTATAGATTGGTAACCAAAAAGCCAGAGCAATGTAGTACTGCATTAGTGTTGGATTTGCAACTATTTAGAAATGAAAAAAAAAACTTTGCGGGAAACGTGGAAACAACATTCTAAAGTCTCGTGATATCAAAATAAAAAAGTAACGCAATGACTTTTTTAACTATGTGGTAACTTATTAGATAACAATCCTGTTGAAAGTTGGCTCAAAATTGCGTGCAGTTTTATAAAACGTCACAGTCAAGGAGACGCTAGGGATAATCAAATCGGAGATCAAGCTTATTCATGGTTGATTGAAATATTTCGCTGATTGGAAGTTAATGATTCTGTTTGAGGGTATGGAATGCTGAGTGGATCCAAAATAGAGCAACGTTTTGATGTGATGTAAGCAGCGTAGCAATAAGAGTTGCTATAGAATAAGATGACTATGCATACACAATAGAGGATGCAGTCTGACTTCGAAGTAATAATAACGTCATGCCTAATAATTTAGCTAAACTAGATGTTGTGGTGCGTAAGAAACATAGCCGCTAACTAATATGTAAAGAATTGGTCAGTATTTACTTAACAAGTAAGAGTTTATGGATAGTTAAAAAATCTTTTCATAGAGAGAGTTTTCTTTTAGCTCCACATTTCTATTAATTCAATTGATCGAACCTTGACTTTTATTCAGCATATAGTTTATCGATGGTTAAAAAGGTTTTAAACTTAGTTTTTTTTTAACTTTCAGTCAGCATACAGTTCATGGATGGTTTAAAACTTTTTAATCATCAATGAACTGTATGCTGACTGAAAGTCAAAGTTTCGATCAACTGAATTATCAGAAATGTAGAGCTAAAAGAAGACTTTCTCTTTAGCATGATTCAAATGAGCCGATATAAATCTAATAAGATTGTCAAGCCTAACAAGCATAAAGTAAAACAACCAGCTGCAAGGGCACATACATATTCGTCACTAGCGGTATTTTAGTACAATGCAACACTAAAGAATTGGTCCCACGAGAAATATGCACTTTTCTCTCAAAAAATAAGTACTTCTGGTGTTTACTAATTTAACAGAAAAAAAAGTTATTGAAATTAAGGAAGGTTCACAACAAGTTATGCAAACTTACATAATTGGAGAAAAAGTTTATGTTTTTCCCGCTGATGCAAATTGCTCTTCTCTGGTTTGGAAAACTAATATTGTAACTGACATACTAACAAACACAAATATTGAAACTGACAGTGTACCAAGACATGCGCAAGATATCAGAAAAGTTTTTTTCTCAAGTTCTTCAAAAGCTTCAAGAAATTTTTTAATTAGTAAATAGTTTGAAGGTGATGCATTGATTTAGAAGATTTAGGTACTTTTGATGCACAAGAGGGTGAGAAAAATGACGGCAAATGAATCGTTGATAATTTATTACCAGCAATTAGACAACCAATCAGAGAAAAGGAAAAGTTGTTATATTTAATGGGCTATGTTACTTAAAAGTTTTTATATATACATATTACTATGTTACTTTATAATTATGTTTACAACTATTTTTGCAATAATATTATTGAGTTAACTTATGTATTTTATTACTGCTAGTCATAATCTCCGTTTTATTATATAATTGAGAATTGAGCCGTTGAGAATTTGTGTTTATGTATAAAAGTTGTAAATAGAATTTAAAAAAAAACAGAGTTAAATAAAAATAAAAAAAGTTGTTGTATTAACATTTTCTTATAGACAATGTCAAAAAACGCATTGTAAAGTAGTTAACCTCTCTATCTACCAAGCTTGAGTCTCTCATCCTTTATCATAAAGTTGCATTTCTTTCTCTTTTTAATAAATACTATCACAATCGCTGCTTAAAGGAACTATTATTTCTAGTTCCACCAACTAAAAATCTATTTCGCCTAAATCTATTATACGTAATTATTATTTATTTATTTTATTACATTTTAGTACTTGTAGTATTTGTTGTCTTAGTACTTGTTTACTCATTTTAATCTGACAGCAATAATAGCCAATACTTATTACAGTTAAAAAATATATAAATATTTACAGTTAAAACATATTTAAAAATTGTCAAGTAGTTCTTGAGTAACTATTGAATTAAAGGTGATGAATTTTATTTGACCAAAAACTATTATTTCTGATTATTACCAAATTGAATTCAAGAAATTTTAGTCAAATGTTTTTGAAATTAGGTTAATATTAGGAAAAAATAAATATCAAGAAAAAATTTATTAGCTGTTGACCGTATTTAAATTTAATTAATATTACAACTTATCAAAAACATTTGGTAAAAACCATTTATAGATGCTTTGTGATTGTATCGAAAATCTATATTTTCGTAAGTATCATTTGTGGTATATCTCTTAATTAACATTTAAATAAATAGTCCGAGAATCCAGACAACATAGAGATA
This sequence comes from Hydra vulgaris, assembly GCF_022113875.1. Taxonomy (NCBI): domain Eukaryota; kingdom Metazoa; phylum Cnidaria; class Hydrozoa; order Anthoathecata; family Hydridae; genus Hydra; species Hydra vulgaris. Next base: position 2,636,227 of record NC_061165.1, on the reverse strand, counting down.
TTTTAAATTTAGTTTTTTTTCTAAGCAAATTTAAATAAGTTTTTTTTAAATAACAAAATAATGAGATACAGGAGATGATGAATATATATACAATTGTATATTCGGCAGAGATAATAACCCAGAGACATCAACCCTAACCTAGAGATAAATATGAGATATAAAATAATAAAATGAAAGAGATATTAGATAAGAAGTATATAAGATGTATGTTACAGGGTTTATGCGAAATATAAAACATTTTTTAAGAAAATATAAAGCATTTTTTAAGAAAATATAAAAAATTTTTTTAAGAAAATATAAAACATTTTTTAAGAAAATATAAAACATGTTTTAAGAATATATAAAATAAGTTTAAAAAATTTATAAAACATTTTAAAAATATATATGAAACATAAAATAAAATAAACTTTTAAATAAACTAAAATGCTTTATATTTTCTTGAAGAAAATATTTTCTTTAAGAAAATACAAAACATTGTAGTTGAATCAATAGTGCATTTATGATACATAAAGTTATTCATAAATTTCTAAAGAATAAAGAGTATTTTTTATATAATTATAACTCATTAAACTTAAAGATATAATAAAAAAAACAAAGTATCCACTTTAGTAAAATTCTTGTCTTGCTATGGCTTTTAAAACCCATCTTCTCATATTATAATACCAACCACAAAAATTAACGCCAATTGTCGGTATAAGCGAACTTAAAGTAGCCTTAACTTCATTGCTAGTTTTTGGAAACGGCTTTATAGAAGTATAATTAGCTTTAAGACAACTAAAGTATTCCTCAATCGGGTTCAATTGTGGTGAATAAGGTGGCAAAAAGTAAACGGAAACACTGGATTGGCTGAGCAAATTGATTACATCTCTTCTACGGTGAAATGCACAATTACCCAACACAAGTACAGAATGGGGATTCGTTTGGAAATACGGTCTTAAATTTTTGGTTATAAAATCGCATAAAAGATTGCCGTTATAGGCACCATCCACTATCTTAAAGCTTAAAGTACCATTAACTGTTATAGCGGCCATGAGACTTACATTCTTTCCACGATTTGCTGGCACTGTAACAAAACATTTTGTATTCTTTATAGAATAGCCATACTGCTTAAAAGTATGTAAATTAAAGCCTGTTTCATCTAGAAACACTAAGTTATTGTCAGTAATTGAATAAATAGTCCTGCAAAAACTTTGTCTTAAATCAATGTTTTGCGGCGAGTTCCTTTCTTTTGGTACTAATATAAATCGTTTTCTAGTGAACTCCATCGACTTCAAATATTTAGATATTGTTGGTATAGATGCATTAATATTCCTTTCAACGAGAATGTTTCTCAATGATGCTAACGTATGAGATGGATCATGCTCAATTAACATTCGAATTTCAGATTTAAGTGTCTCGTCATAAGAGCTGCGCCTTCCTTTTTTTACTGATGCAATTTCATCATCACAAAGTCCTTTACAGATTTTATCAGAAATAGAACGTGTTGCAGAAACTGATATTTCATCTTCTTCCGCTATTTCTTTTAATTTCATTTTTTTAAGAATTGACTTTCTTATTGTTTTCACAATATCCTTTGTAATAAGTGTTCTTTTTTTCTTTGTCTCTCGTTTTCCATTTATCAATTAAAACAACAAAATAAAGCTTGAATAATATATTTTTACAGATCTCTTTCTTTGTTGTGAATAAACCACATAAATTCCATAGTATAGAGTAATTACGTAATTGAATATTTTATGTTAAAATATTAAACATTTAATTAACTAATTAAATGTTTTATATTAGCATAAAATTTGTTTTATATTTTCTTTAAAAATGTTTTATAGTTTCTTAAAAAATGTTTTATATTTTCTTAAAAAATGTTTTATATTTTTTATTAACAAATGTTTTATATTTCGCATAAACCCTGTAAAAAGTAGATGCAAGTAAAAGATAATGACAATTCGGAAAAATAACATTATCAGATGTATGAGATAATAGATAAAAGAATAATTAGATAATAAAGTATTAAAAAGTATATATTAATGAGTAGTTAATAGTTAAAGATAATGATCAACTAAGCCCATATTTTTATAGATGACCTGTTAGAACAATCAAAATAATCTCCTGTAGTTTTTTAAAAGGAGTATGACCTGCTTTGATATTTTTAACCGTTATCCACGCCAAGCCGATTGTGTTTAAATTCTTACACCAACAAATTGTTAAGGATAAAATGTCTTAATGATTATCGATCAAAATATCTAAGCCTGTTCACCTTGGCTTCATGTTATCTGGTTATTCATATATTTATATATATTTATATATAAAAAAAATTTTTTTGAGTTTAAAAATATTTTTAACTTGTAAAGTCAAGTTTTATAATGTTTTCTAACATCCTTGAGCGTAAATATGTGTTTTGAAAAAAAATTAAAATAACTAAAAAAAAAATAAAAAAGTTGGCCAGAAATGTATAAATGGACTCCTTTAAATAAAACACTTGTTCAAACTTAAGAGTTTTATCAAAAAACAATTCACATAAACATTACTATTGATCATTTAAATATAACCTTTAGAAGTCTAAGATTAATAAGCATTTGGCAATATTTTTTCTATCAAATTTTAGAAATCAACATAGTGCCCTTATTTGCATCCCTGCACAGGTTTGACACTTTTTTCACTACTTTTCTATATTTGTAATCAAATATTGGAATTCCAAAAATCTTTTTTTTTTCTATATATAAATTTATTTATTTTATGTGTTTTGTATTGTTTTGTTGAGTTCTATCTCCTCTACCACTTCTAATCTAACTTTTGTTTTTGTAATTTCTTCACATTTCATTTCCAAACGTTGCAGGAATTCGAACACATGAATTTATAAATTTCTGATAACTTTAACTATGCACCTTTTGCAGTTAGAAATAAATAAAATTCAAGGACTTTGGTCTTTTGTTAACCTTTCATTTGACATTATTTTGGTTCCATAAGCTGGTAGATAAGGAAATTTAGCAACGCAATGTCTCTTCCCAGCACTATTTGTTTTAAGTTCAATTTTGTTATTTTGTCTTTACTTACTAAAGATACATTTTTATTATCAATCATAAAGGAACACCATTATGTTAATAAATCACATTCAAACCATCATTGATCACAAACTGTAAAACTTCTTTTTTTCAGATTTCATATAACTGTATACATTTTTCTTCATGGCTGTTTTCCATTATTTTTAACTTTCTTATAATTTAGTTTAAATGCAAATGCATTAAGACCCATTTTTCCCATTTTATCAGTTTTATTTTTATCAGGAATTTTTTGGATTAGTCTGAAACAGGTGAAGTATATGACATAATAAATACTCTTTTTTGTGTGAGTTATTATTTTATTTGTGTTTAATATTAACATAAAAATTGTTTTTTAATAAATATATATTTTAGCAACCAATCATATTTGCAATGAAGGTTATGACATAATAAATACTAATTTACTGTTGCTCTTTTTTGTGTGAGTTATTATTTTATTTGTGTTTAATATTAACATAAAAATTGTTTTTTAATAAATATATATTTTAGCAACCAATCATATTTGCAATGAAGGTTGGACAGGTTATAGAAAATATTGCTACTTTGTTCAAAGTACAAATGAAATATTAGGTCAAACTTGGATAGAATCTTTTTCATCATGTCAGTCTAAAGGAGGAAATTTGCTTAGTATTGAAAACCAAGAAGAAAATCAATTCGTTCAAAGCAGTCTAATCAAAGATAATGCAGATTATTGGATTGGTATGATTTTTTTTTTCATACTGCATTGAAACAATTATTTAGGCATAATTTAATATAAATAGTTTTTAAATAGGCTTAAATAAACTTTGGAATTACAGAAGGTTTGTGTGGTCTGATCATACATACACTCAGTTTTTCAATTGGATTGGAGGTGAACCGAACACTGCTGATGATGTTAAAAATTGTGTAGAAATGAATTCCAATGGGTGGCGTGACAATGAATGCAATACTTTAAATGGGTTTATTTGTAAAGTTAAAAGAGGTTTTACTATTATTATTTATCAATAACTAAAACCTTTTTTTATTACTTTTTATTACTTTGATAAAAATAAAACTTTTAGAACTTTGGTACCATTGCTTAATATATCCTTTTTCTTTTTTTAATAATATTATTATATGGACTATGCATGCTATGTTCTATATACTTTAGAATGTATTCATTTTAGTATTGTTATTTGTTGTTTTAATAATAGTTAAATTTGTTTTTCATTTTCCGTTTTTTTTAACTTGTTAGTAGTTTCCTTGTTAATATATTGTAATCGCAATTGTTGTTTCCTCATGTTGCCACTTTATTTAAATAAATTAAAAATTTTATTTTTAATACTTTTGGTTTTTTTTTTTATTTAAATGGCAATGTTTTGATAAAATATTTAATTTTAACAGATAATACCTGCATCAATCTCCTTTTTGTGAAAGGAAGTTTAAAAGACTTTATTTATTTACTTTTTTTTTAAGATTAAAATTTGTACTTTAAAGGCTTATTTATCTCTTCATTATCTAAAAGACTAGCATAGCCTTTTAGATAAAGCATTATCTTACTATTAGTAGAGCTGAAACATATTTTTGATTAATATGTTTGAGCTCTACTCCTAACTCTGGTTGCAAAAATTTTTTGTTTTTTGCTTTAAATCGTAATTCTTTTGCTAGCTCTAGAATTTTTTATGTTAAACTTAATTCTAAAGTTGATTGTATATCAATCATACTGTTTATAGACAGTTATTTTCTATTACTAGTATCATCGATGTTTCTTTTAAGTTTAATACTAACTTTTTAACTACCTGTAGCAAATTTCACTTCACCTTTTTTGTCTATTTTGTCTTTTATTACAGTATAAGCTATTTGCTTTACTGTCTCGACATCATTTGTAAGCTTTTGCACTAATTGTATTAATTCAACTTATACAAATCTTTTTCCAATTTTAAGCAAAACGATTTTCAAAATACAAGCGCATATAACCATTATTCAGATAACAGCAATTTAATTTGGAGCAGACATTAGCTGATATTGAAAATATATAGATATTAAAAATGGATAGATGTTGGTTTGATTAAACAAATAGCATCAATTAATTAACCGAAATTTGGCTATCTTTTACCAGCATATCTATTTTAATCAACTCAAAAAAATTTTAAGTAATATATTCTCTAACATATATAAAACACACACACACACATATCAACTGACGAGTTTTACCTAGTTTTACCTCTCGGCAATTAATCAAAATTTAAAATATTTAAAAAAAATTCAAAATTACTTATATTTTAGATGTTTTGTAGTGAACTACTAAATCTCAAAAAAAAAAAAAAAAAAAGTTACTTGTCAGCTTTTCAAATAATATAGTACTAAATATTGTACGAAATATAAAACATTTGTGGTTCAGAAGTTACTTAACAAATAGAAAACAATTTGTTGTTGGTAATGACAATTATCACAACACTTGTTTAAGTAGAGCCTGTGGAGTTCCACAAGGTTCAATACTCGGACCTCTCCTTTTTTTTAATTTATATAAACGATTTAAATAAAGCAATTAATCTGATGACCATCATGTTCACTGATAATACTAATTTATTCATCTCTAAGAGCGATATTAGCGAACTTTTTGCCACAGTGAATAAAGAACTTAAACTTTTATCCCACTGGTTCAAATCCAACAAATTAACTTTATATACTGACAAAACTAAATGGACTCTTTTTCATTCGAATAGGAAAAAAAATTTTTTCCCTTAAACTTGCCTCAAATCTTTATTAATGAAATTGAAATAAAAAGAGACTCCGTTATTAAATTTTTAGGTATTTATTTTGATGAGAACATTAATTGGAATCAACATATTAACTATATATGCACTAAAGTCTCTAAAAACATTGAAGTTTTTTTACAAAGCTCGAACTTATCTCAATAAGAAACACTTAAGACAACTTTATTTCTCATTTATTCACTGCTACATAAACTACGCTAGTATTGCCTGAGGAAGTACTAAAAACAGTGAATTACTTCGTCTTTATCGCTGTCAGAAACGAGCAATTCGCATAATTAACTTTGCTGATCGTTTTTCTCACTGTAAACCTTATATTATTGAGATGAAAGTTTTAAATATATTTGAACTCAACGTTTTAAAAATTTTATGCTTTGTTTATATGTGGAAAAACAATCTATCCCCCCCCCCCTCCCAGTCTTTAAAGATTTTTTTGTTTAAAACCCAGCAACAAATACACTCTTAAAATAAAAAATTATTTTAACGAACCTTTTTGACAAACAAATTTTAATCAATTTTGTCTTGCCTATCGTGCACCGCACCTATGGAATAAACTTGTTTTACCTAATGTTGATCGACCAAATTCTTTTTGTCTTTTTGAAAACAAAATTAAAAATCTAATTTTTTCGCTCGATAACAGTTTAGAGTACTATTAATTAATTTATCTATTATTTAACTTTTTGTTATTTTTCCTTAACGTTTTGTTGTTAACAACTATTTATATTTAAAGATTTGCTAATGTAAAAGTTTTTTTAATGTAAAAATAATTTTTTCAGAGAGGACTTGTCTGGTTTTGCAGAATCACTCCTCAAATACCCAGGGAGTATAGATTGCATACAATTATGTTTAATTTCACTAAGAGATATCAATGTTTACGCAAAAATAAAGACTATTGCTTTTTGTAAAACTGTATTATCTTTTACCTTTAAAAAATATTAAAATAGAAATTTAAAAAAATTAGTTAACGGATATTGAATGCATTTAACGTATATCAGACTCAAATATTAAAGAAGAAAACCGCATATTTTCGTATACGACTATTCTGTTTTAAAAACGCGGTTTCATTTCTTAAACTCATTTTAATGATTCTCTAAATATATATATATATATATATATATATATATATATATATATATATATATATATATATATATATATATATATATATATATATATATATATATATATATATATATATATATATATATATATATATATATATTTATATATATATATATATATATATATATATATATATATATATATATATGTATATATATTTATATTTATATGTATATTTATATAATATATATAAATATATATAAATATAATTTTTTTTTTTTTGTAAATTTATTTGCCTTCAGTAAAAGAAATTACAATTACAGAAATATAATCGGCAGGACTTGCAGAAGATCATACGATCATATCATGAAGCTCTTTACAATATCAAATATAATAATAATAATAATAACTATAAAATCAAATGAAGCAATAAAAATAAATCAACATAAACTATATATAACTGTGTATTTAAAATATAAATATAGTGGATAAATTATATGAAATATGTGAAATAAAAAAACTAAAAACAAGAAAAAATATTTTCTGCTGTACTAATAACTTCTTTTAATTTTCGTTTGAAAGAAGTTAAAGTCCATTTCAATGACAAATTTAAATTTGGCAAAACTATTTTATTCCATAAATAAGGACGGCGATAAGAAATAATTAGTTGTTTAAATTTTGTTTTGCAGGTTCTTGTAGATTTTTTCCATTGCGAAGATTGTATTTGTTTCCGGGTTTTACATTATAAAGGTTTTTAAATACATCAGGAGATATATGACTTTTAGATTTAAACATGAAACATAAAATATTATAAACATAAAATTAGTTCGTATACATTTAAGGCTTTCATTTCTCTTAGAAGTGGTTTTGAATTTCAAAAAACGATTTGCAAAACTAATTAAGCGAATTGCGTGTTTCTGATGCTGATAAGAGAATTAAGTTTAATTTTGTGCGCGCTTCCCCAAACAAAATTTGGATAATTTAAATGGCAGTGGATAAATGAATAATATAGTTGTTTTAATTATTGTTTATTTAAAACATGTCGAACTTTATATATAATTCCAATACCTTTAGCAATTTTCAAGGAGATATTATTGATTTGTTGTTTCCAGGATAAGTTTTCGTCTACAAGGACTCCGAGAAGTTTTGTAACTTTTTCCCTTTTTAGTATTGCATTATCAATGAAGAGGTCGGGTATTTGGTGTGTATTTGGTAAGCATTTTTTTCTGGACGTTGAGTAAAAAGGTATCCATTCTATTTTATCAATATTGAGGGACAATTTGTTTTGCTTAAACCAATATGAGATTTTATTTAATTCTTGTATCATTCTATCAAAAAGTGTATTTATGTTTTCATGAGATTGGAATAGGTTTGTGTCATCAGCAAAAATTATAGTGGTTAAGTTAGAGGCTTTGTTGAGCTCATTTATATATATTAAAAATAATAGAGGCCCACCAATGGATCCCTGTTGGACACCACATGTTACATTCATTAACAAAGGCAAATAAGTGTCTTGGATATTAACAAACTGCTTACGATCACTAAGATAGCTTTTGAACCAGCTTAGGGATGTATCTTTAATTCCATATAGTTCTAACTTTTTTAATATAATGTCGTGATTAACAGTATTATAAGCTTTAGACAAATCGATGAATACTCCAAAAGGAATAATGAGAATTTTTAAAAAAATCAGAAATGCTGCGTGTTAGTTGAAGTATGGCGTGTTCAGTAAAATAGTTTCTCTGGAAGCCAAATTTATTATTAAATAAAAGTTTCAACAAAATAATTCTCTGTTATACATAATTCTTTCTAGTATTATAGAGAAAACTGGAAAAACTGATATAGGACGATAATTTGTACTGTTACAATGGTCACCTGATATATAAATAGGAATAATTTTGGCTACTTTTGGAGAATCTGGAAAGGATCCTTGAGCAATTAAAGCTTTACAAATTTTAAATAGTATATCTTTCAAAACTTCTCTATTATAACATTTCTATTGATGCAATCAGCGCAATCGCCTTAATCCGTTTTAATCATTTAAACGCTGCTTTAAATTCGTTGTATGTTAGGTTTGAAAAATTTAAAATTAAATTAGGTGATGTTATAAACTCATAAATCGAATTGTCATTAAGATAGGGACTTTTAATTGATAAGCTTGTTCCGATTGAAGAAAAAAATTTGTTCAAAAAATTTAAAAGCAATTATATTAGGGTCATTAAATAATTTGTTTTTAATTTTTATTGCATTTCGTAATATTGTGCTTATATATATATATATATATATATATATATATATATATATATATATATATATATATATATATATATATATATATATATATATATATATATATATATATATATATATTGCGAAATGATCTTCTAAGTAAAATTGAAATAATTATTTGAATAAAATTAACAACACATTAAAATGTTTGTTATACTCGATTCGAACTATATAGTTCATCACCAGTAAAATTTACAAAATTCATTAGCGTTTTTATAAATGATAAAAATGAATTAATTTAGTCTATTATACAAAAATCTATTATAAAATTCATTAAAAAAGGTTAAAAAAACCTTTAAAATACAATAACAAAACGCGTCAGTCTCAAAGCTCAAGTAAAAACAACATAATATGTACAAATAGTTATAAAAAAAATCATAAAATCACCGTCGTAATAGTCAAAACAGTTCAAGAATATTATGTTTGACTTGTTTATTTAAACAAGGGCTCTATAAAACTTTTACAATATTGTAAACTTTACAATATAATGTAGCGGAAAGTAGTGTGACTTCACTAAAAATTGTGTAGTTACATTGTAAATTTTACATTATAAAATTTAACCCGTCCTATAAACCAATGACGTTTATATGTAATTGGCGTTTTTTTGTAAAATCTAAAAATAGATCTCGCAAAAAGCAATTGGAAATTGCGCGCAAATTTAATTTTGAAAAGAAGTTTTAAAACTAGACACCGCTTTAATGACACTTATAAATTAAAATAAGGAAACTTCTAAAAAATTAATGACCTATTTTCAAAGCTAATTTTTTAAATAAATTTACATGATTTGTTTAATGATAAAAACGTTTAAACATTTAAATATTTTGTTTTTTACTACAAATTTATTTTTTAAATTCTTAAATAACTTAAAAATTGGTTTGTTTACTTGATTGGTTTAATTTACCCTTCAGATAAATAAGATAAAAATCATAGGATAAACAAAAATAATATAATGCCAGCGTCAGGGGTTACCGGGAACCGAATTAAAATTAGTGGAAGAAATGAATAATATGCTGTTCTGATTCTTTCTGTTTGGGGCATCAATTATGTTTGGAACATTACTTATACTTGCCCTCAGACCCGTTGACAATTACTGGATAATTACTGAGTGATTTGCTTTTTAATTATAAGTGTCCTTTTTAATTATAATTATTACTAAATTTATATTTAAATTTTAAAATAGATCTTGGTTTTAAATGTGCCTTGACTTCCTTGTTGCATAAATTTTTTCTTCTGAACAATTTTAAAAATAATTCTGGAAAAAGAAAAGCATAATTTAGCAATCTTGTAATTCTATAAAAAGAGATTGTTTTCTACACAATAATTACATAAAAATTAAAAAAAAAAAAAAAAAATAATAAGAAAACTAATATTTTTATGCAAATGCTAACAAAAGAACAGAAAACTGTTATGGCTTAGTTCATTTTCCAAAACAAAGAGAAAATGATTGGTTCTCTCTCCGACTTACAGCAATCAAGATTAAAAAGAAAAATGGCAAGAAGTTAAAAAACTTCCTGTAGCTCACGGTCTTTCTTTCTGAACATATTCGGACAACTGAGTGGCAAAACCTGAGGAAATCAACCGTGGATAATTTCAAGAAACTTAATAAATCTAATACTAAAAGTAGCCAACTTTCTAACTATGAATGCACTGTGATAGACATCATTGGAAAAGAATCACCATTTAATGCAGTCCCTAGCCTAAAATTCGTTATTAAAATGTCTGTCAAAACAGTTCCAAAGTCTTTTGGTGCAAAATCAATTGCCCAGAATATACCAGTTATCTCGACAAGCTCTATTAAACGTTCTGTAAGAAGTTTGTTCTATAAGAATTGATAAAATTCTGTCATAAGTATGCATTACTGTTTCTTTCTATGTGTCCAGTCAATTAATAATTTTGCTAGATTTTGTCAAGTAGTCACTTAATATATTAGTGTAACTTTGTGATTTTTAAAATACTTATCATTAATTGATACTATCAAAAACAATCAAAAATTGATTTAATTAAAATTTTAAACGCCATGAAACGTTAAAGTCTCTATTTTTTGTCACATTTTTCGGTGAAATTTGTTTAGGTTTCTACAAAACGATCGACATCATTATTAACTAACATCTTTTCGGATAATGAGTACGGTGCAATAAAATAAAGCAGGAGCCGGATATGCTAAAACAAGAGACTGAGTACAGGGCTGAAGGCCGTCTGATGGAGAAAATTAGATTATGGCCAAAATGGAAAAATTATTTATAAGCAATATCATTTCCAGACTCAGATCCAGTCTCTAATGCCTTAAAATGTTGAAACATTCGAGCCAAATACTCTTTGTCAGTCAGAACCTTAGATAAATTTTTTTTTTTTTTTTTTTTTTTTTTTTCAATTTGATTTTCCGTTTTTGTTACAATTAAATTCCGTAATATAATACCAGATACTCTTATTCTTTCAAAAATAAACCAGTTATAAATATAAAAAATCAAAGACAAAATAATAAGAGTTTGTTATATAAAAATAAATAAAAACGCAGGAAACTTGCAGAAGACCATAAAGTCTTATCATCAAGAACCGTTGTAATTATGTTTTTACAATATTAAATTCCTTTAATAGTGTTAAAATCAAAACTTAATTAACTAAGGTAAATAGTGTTAAAACCAAAAACTTTTCAATGTAAAAAGACAACAAAATGTTTAACGTTTTTTGCAGATTTGAAAAAATCTTTTGTTTTTAAAATAGCTTTACAGATTGCGAAAGTTCCCAACAAGTAAACCAAAGATAAAATATTTACTACTTTACTACTTTACTTATTTTTAGTATCTTTTTATATATTTTTACATTTTTAACTCAATAAAATTAAATTTTAACTACAATTTCACAAACCTCTCGGGCAGTGTAAAACTGTAGTTTACATAATTGGAAAATTGTAAACAAAAAATCGCCGTAAACCTTTTATAGGACTGTGTAATTTTTCAATGTAAACAATGTAGCCGTATTGTAAAACTTTACATTGCAAATTCGCTTTTTAGGTTAGGGCCAAAGTCTTTACCACTATATGTGCAAGCTTTCCTTTAAATCTAATTCATACTCGCTAATTTCTAATTCATACTCGCTTTGAGCAGAATCCAAAATAGAAAAGTAATCAGAGGAGCTTTTCCTTTGACACAATATGTTTATCACTAAATGATGAAAAATGTAAGATTTTTTATCTTTCTTGAAATGTTCATCAATGTGAAATGTTTTTGGACAGTTCGTCTTATGTAGCAAACATTACAGTTAATACAATTAAATTTGTAAACAATGTTTAATTTACTGTTTCTTGGAAGTAAGTCTTTTAGTGAAAAGTATTGAATAGTTTTAAAAGTACAAAGCGGTATTTTGATAATTAAATTTTTTTTACATAATTTTTTAGTTAATTCAATAAAATTAGTTTTGAATATTTATAGAACCGTCACACTATGAGTCCAAATTAAAAAAAAGTGGCCAAAGTCGATTTTAAAAACTATTTCAATTTTATTAATTTTTTTATAATTTAGAAAGGATATTTGCCCAGTTACTGGAAAACATGTTTTGCAGAACTTTTATTACGAGTTTCACAAGTTTCGCGAGTAACGTTAAGCGCTTAATAATTAAAAAAAAATCCGAGAAAATTTCAAGAAATTTTAAAATTTTTTTGAGTTAGTTTTTTTTTTTGTATCATTGCAACATTGACAAACTTTTTTATTTTATTTTTTTATGATATTATAATTACTGTTTCAATAATAAAAAAAAAGAAATAACTCGTTTTTTTTAACTTTCGATTTTGTGTTTTTAAAGAAGAGTTTAAAACTTTTAAAACTTGTATTTTTATGGTCACAAAAACTGAAAAACTTTAAATGTCCACTTTTCACCCCTTCTTAATTTCTATAACATCATTATGAATGTATTAGACACAAAACAAATAATTTTTTAGCTGCTCAAACTTGCTCCACTTCAATAAAATGTCAATTATTTTAGAAGACACTAGTTGATCCGGGGAGGAAGGAGGTGGGGGGGGGGGGGAGGGAAATGAAAGAAAATTGAAAGATACAAATCTTCATATTAGCATTTTTTTTGACTTGAAATATTTAAATTTTAAGAAAATATTTAAAACCTATATATATATATATATATATATATATATATATATATATATATATATATATATATATATATATATATATATATATATATACATATATATATATATATATATATATATATATATATATATATATATATATATATATATATATATATATATATATATATATATATATATATATATATACATATATATATATATATATATATATATATATATATATATATATATATATATATATATATATATATATATATATATATACATATATATATATATATATATATATATATATATATATATATATATATATATATATATATATATATATATATATATATATATATATATATATATATATATGTATATATATATATATATATATATATATATATATATATATATATATATATATATATACATAATATATATATATACAACTAACAAAGCTAAAAAAACATTAAAAAAATCATTCTTCAAGCAACAATTTTAAAACTTCGGAATCTAAGTTAACAGCACCAATGGATTTAGTAATTTTAAAGCTGATTGATGACACTATTGGATCACATTGCAACAGCAGATAATGATATTGGTTTTTGATTGCATTTTTTCTCGAAATTTTACATGTATGGTTTAGTCTTGCATTTCGAATGTATTTATTTTGTGCTTCCTGAGCCTCTTCTGAATATACACCGATTGGGAGTTCAAAGCAATCAGAAATTTGATAACCATGCCCTAATAGCTTGTGTACAGTAGGTGGCATTATGTACCAGTTATATTTTTCAATTATCATTTCAGAAGTAGCTAAATATTTTTTGAAAGCCTCTAAATCAAGGTGATACCCACTGCACACAGCTTTCATTATATTTCCTAATCTAACAATAATATTAAAATCAACTCCTGTAATATCTGCAAAACAATCTGCATTCTCAAATGCTCTTCTGGCTGTGTTACCTGTGTTTGAAGAACCATAGCCATGCTTTGGCATATCGACAACAAGTCTGAGCTCACTTCTAAACCGATTCTGAATTTCATTTTTTTGCTCAACAACAGAAAGCTTATGTTCTTCTGATATTGCCTGATATTTTTTAGTTTTCATTTTATATCCTAAGTGTAGAACATACTCAAACAGTTTAACCCAACAATGTAATGTAGATATTCCCATTTTAAGAGACTTTCCATCAGGAGTGAACATTCTGATTTTTACTAGATTGTTCATATCGCTTGGCTTTGCAAAACAAACATTGCACGATTGCGATGAATTCAAAGCCATGACAGCATTTACCGATTTTCCATCAAGCATAGTTAAGTCAACAACAATTTTATTTTTTATGGAACCATGCCTTTCATTACTAAAGATGTAGATCTAAAATATAGTCCTCGAGATTTTCAATTTGTTTTCTAAGACTTATTTCTTCTTCTGCAATGAGTTTAGTTGTTTCCTTTTGGTATTGTATTTGAAGAGATCTACAGAAATGATGGACAGATGTTTTTGGATTATTCCAAATGTTTGTATCCCCAATTCTTAACTTCAAAGGAACTATTGCAGTTTGAAATACTGATTGTTGATTTTGCATTTCAGTAGTAAGATCAGTATCATCAAATCTTTGATTATAAATACTTTGTGAAGATGCCTCATCTATGCCACATTTCAAATTAAATACTCCACTAGTCACAGTTTCATCTAAATTCTGAAGCTGCTCAGACTTTAGTTTCAAAATTCGGGACAAAGTATGGTTAACCATGCTCTGTAAACTACACTTTGCAGATGTTTCTTTAATATGTAAACCCTCTGGGTAATAATCTACTTTTGATTTTAGGATTGTTTTTAACGGGGGATAAATGTCAGCATTTTGCATCAGAGATAAGTTTCGAATAATCTGATATTGCGAATCACTCAAATCACAATGAATTTTAAGTGATAAAGCTTGTTCTGCAGACATCATAGTTGGCTGATATTTATCCTTTTTTTTTTTGTTTTGCTTGTTTGAACTTGAGAAAACATTCCCAAATCCAATTTTTCAGGACTTGATTTAGCACTTACAACAGCAGCTTCTGTTAACTCTTTAGTTGAATGGGTTTTAGCCAATAATGATTATGTTTTTTTAATCAATAATGATTATGTTTTTTTAATCAATAATGATTATGTTTTTTTATCACTTTAATGAATAATGATTATGTTTTTTTATCTAAAAAAACATAATCATTATTGATTAAAGTGTTTCCATTATGATAATGCAAATTTTCACAAAGGTTACTCAACTCATTTTTTTAAGTCACTTAAAAAAATGAGCTGAAACAAACTCAACTCATTTTTTTAAGTCACTTAAACAGCTTTCTATAGTATCATTTCTTAACTAAAATGATGCTATGGAAAACGTGAAGCAAATTTTTACAAATAAATATCTTTCCAACCTTAAACTGTTATATACAAGGACTGAGTATTTTTACCATATCATTAGAATGATTACCATAGAAGGTTTAAGAGCACCTCCTACCTTTAACCACATTTAAAAGGGATCTTATATATGAATTTTCTTTTTCCTATTTGATTTGTTTTCACTATGGCTATAGAGCCTTACCTGCCTTACTTAGATTTTTATTATATATATATATATATATATATATATATATATATATATATATATATATATATATATATATATATATATATATATATATATATATATATATAAATATATATATATATATATATATATATATATATATATATATATATATATATATATATATACATATATATATATATGTATATATATATATATATATATATATATATATATATATATATATATATATATATATATATATATATATATATATATATATATATATATATATATATATATATATATATATATATATATATATTAGGGTAGGTCGATTTTAATTCCGCATATTGCGTAATATTGCAGTAGTTGTAGACAGTTAAAATACGATTACTCTCAAAATTTGAGAGATTTTGGATAAAGAATCGCTTGCGGATTTAATTTTTAAGTTTTGTTGGATTATGTAAAAAAACACCTTTAAAAGCGTTATATGCAAAACTTGACGTTTTAACTAAGTTCATATTTAAATGTTTTTCAATACTATTTGCTTTGCTGTATGATTTAAGTTTATAACAGTTTATAACAATTAAGCTAAATTTATAACAACTTGTTAACTATTTGAAGATTTAAATAGTGAAACTTTTATTCTTATATTTACATAAGAATATCAAAATAAACATTATTTTCACAATTTAAAAACATTTTGGCTATGGATATATATATTTTAGGAAAACATTTTCAATTCAAAAATATCATCATACGAATGGGAATAATGCCCTTTTGAAATATACGGTTTACGCATCTTCCTGCTAAGTAGTTTAGTTAAAATGCAGCTGTGTCGATTCTCGAATCCATAAACATATTGGGATGCGTCCGACACAAGTTTTACCGCTCGCTCAACACTCTGGGAGTGAGATGGAAAGTCGGGGATTTCAGGTTTAACATTATTGTCAATCGCATATTGGATTTGCTCAATTGAAAAATGTTGTGTTGTTGGGGGCTCCGTAAATTTAGTAATGCTGATATCAACCAACTCATACCAATGATTAGCATTAGAATTATTTTCTGGAATTTTTATCAAATTTACTTCCAAACTTTCGATGTTTACTCTATAAATATAAATCAAATCCAATTACCACATTTAATGTATCATTTTTTTTCAAAACTTTATTTTAGTTTACTATAAAAAAATACCTTTGCCTTAGACCCAGTAGGATTTGAAAACCTAAGTTTCGTATCTTGCTGTCATTATCTTTTAACATGGCATAAAGAATATTTTCAGGTTTTAGGCACAATGCATTGTTTTTAATGTTTTTTTTAACAATATATTTAACATCATCAAAGGGGAGATTATTTATTCTAGTGATAGTAGAAAAAATAAAGCGCGGGGATTCGTGAAATTTTGAAGATTTTTTTATATCGAACCACGCTGGAGCGTAAACCTGAACTATAAAACATACGAGTTTTTTTAAAGAAACAGTTGGTTGATTGTCTCTAGTATACAAACAGAGAAGGCGAATAGCTATAGTTACCTTGCGTGTAACCACCTTGCGTGGTTAGGCGGTCCAATTTTATAGGCGGCCCATTTATCAGAAACTTTACCAAAAGCCTATTCCTTTGCAATATTCAAATAAAAGTCTTTGATCGCAACTAAGGTCTTCTAGTATTTCTTTTGGAATATATCCATCTACAATTGGGTTTTCAATACGATTAAACAAAACTTGATTTTTATCCTAAATATTTTCAGCACATCTTTTGCCAAGTAGACCACTAAAGCTTCTTGGACCAGTTGTGTCACCATCAAGTTTTACAAAAAGAGCTCGTAGCGGAAGTTCATTTTGATGTAATGCGCATTCAATTAGATGTAGTTTTCTTTTTAAAAACTCTTCTAGTTTTACCACTAAGCCACTTATTGGTCCAGTATTGGCAGCAGTATTATCAAGAAGAACATCTTGTATACTTTCCAAACTGTTATGTTCTTGTAAAACACTAAACGTTTCGGTAGCAAGAACTAAACATGTAGCACCGGTGACAGGAATCGTCCTATGAGTCAAATAATTTCCACTCGATTTTCCATCTACATAAGTAAATGTGAGGTGATATAAATATAAAATATCTTTAATATCAACGTCATTTTTCAAGAGATAATTTTATGTCATGTAGTAAAGCATTTGCAAGGGCTGCACCTACGTTTGACGAACACTCATTTCTGACTAATTCCATTGCAAATCTTGAAAGTTTAACTAAGTTGTATTTTCCAATAGGATTATTTACTGGTTTCCATTCACCTTCATCCTAAAAAGAGTTAATAAAATAAAACGCTTTCTGTTTCATCTGTTACAAATATTTCATTTATTTTTATAACATTTACCTCCGTATTGGTCAAACCACTTGTTTCTTCAATTAAGTTTACTTGTGCTATGAGGGATTCATCTTCATTAACTAGCTTATGAGATATTTTTTGTCGTTCTTTATCAAGTCTTTGAATCCTTTTGACAGATAATCTATCGAAGGAAGAAACTTTTCTGTCACTACAGGGAAACACATCTAATGAACAGGAACACGCAGAAATATCAAAAAGTTTGTCCAAGTTTGCATCAAGATTTCTTTTAGCGCTTGCTTTTCCGTGCTTGCGATTAATATCCTTAACAAGTACGAGAAAGATCTTTAACTTTCCTATTAATAGATTTGTCAGTTATAAGAGGTAATCTTGGGTTTACTGAAGCCCAAATTGATTTTATATTATTGCTAATTTGCTAAGTCACTAATAAGATATCTGCATTTGGATTTATATGAATAAGATAGTAATAATACTGAATAACCTGTCTAAAAGTGCTTGGATCTGTCGTTGATAGTTCACATGGACCACCACAATATTTTTTTTCACTTTTCATCCGTGTAATTGCAACCTTTACTTTCGGCATTTTTGTAAATTAATTATATATGTAAACTGTATTAAAGTATTACACTTAGAGTAATGGGCAACAGCGTGAGTTTTTAGTGGGGGCCTATGCATCAAAAAAACCTAAAATATTAAAACTTACTATTAAAAACCTGCTTTGATAAAAATAAAGAAATAAAACTCTTTTGAAAAGATTTGGGGGCCATGAATTCAGGAAACTCAGGAATTGAGTAAAACCATTAGTTCCATCGAAAAGTTTTATATTTTAATCTACTTCAGAAATTGCAAATCAAAAGTTATGTAATATAAACAGTTTAAAACATTACTCTAGATATAATAACCATAAGTATTTACCTTTGATATTAAAAGATTTCTTTAAATTGCAGTTTTATTTTTGAACCTACTTTTTAATAGATTTAACCTTAAAACCAACTTTAAAATACAAACAAGAAATATAAATACAAAAAAGTTAAATGCGTGTAAACGATTTAGCGAAACTTTATTGGCTTCTTAAAACAATTGCGCTTGTTTATTGGTTACTTTATATACTCAAAACGAGATATTTTAAAACGAGATTACTAGACTTAAAATAAAATTTTGCAACGTTTGAAATAAACAATCTAACAAAACTAGTCCAAAATTAAGACTTAAAATGCAAATCCGCAAGCCATTTTTAAACCAGGATACTTGAGATTTGGTAAAACCTCATTTCTAACCAAGACACAGTTACTGCAACATTACGCAACTCAAAATTCAAAAAAAAAGCTAAAATCGACCTACCCTAATATATATATATATATATATATATATATATATATATATATATATATATATATATATATATATATATATATATATATATATATATATATATATATATATATAATAATTTAACTTGTTTTTAAAGTCACATGTTTCTTAAAAGAAACACAATAATTACTTTTAAAAATTAAGTTAAAACTCCCTTGAAACTTTCCTTCTTTTTGTTCTTAATGAACACTCTGTCCATTTTTTTTCTGGTCTACCGGCTTTTAAAGCTGAATCAAGTTCAGCTTTTTTATTCTGAAACAACTCACCCTCTAACCAGGGTACTTCTTGTTTAGTTAGTCTTGCAAAATTACGATTATGCTTTGTATACTTTACTCTAAATTTCAGAATAAAAAGTCTAATTTTTTCTGAGAGTTCCACATCGGACAGTTCTTCATAGGTGATCATTTTTTTTTCTCACTTCAGCTTCTAAAACAGCTTGCAAACCCATATGATTAATACCAACTTCCTCAATTATGTTTAAAATTTCTATTCTTTTCATGCTTAATCATCAACAAAGAAAACGCTTGAATAATCTTGCAAACAAACTCTTGTACACTTTAGCATAAATATTTTCCGAAAACAATTTAATTTCAACTTCCTTTACAGTAATTGAATTTTTTTTTGAGTTTAAATAAGATTAGTATAAAAAAACTGCTTTTGATAAAAAGCAAAAATCGGAAAAATATTTTGGCCACTTTTTCGCGATTTGGACTCACTGTTCGTCACCTATATATGGCAACCTAAAATATTTGAAAATAAGGCATTTGTTATTATTGAATTAGATGTTACATATTTTTTCAGTAAAATGAAAGTTTATATTTATCACGAAGTTTAATTAGATACTGATTTTTTAATAAGAAATGGTTGTTTACATTTATCAAGAAGTTTAATTGGATACTGGTTTTTTAATAAGCACGTTTTTAGGTTAATAATATCCTTATGGTAACCAAACCAGGTATTATTAATTTTAAAACAACGGTCAATAAGAGTTTTAACTAGTCCAAACTTGTTAGCTAATTAAGGTAAAGCTAAAAAATGTTGTCAAAAGACCATTATATGTCTCCTTATGGTAAATGTTAGTGATCAAATCATGGTTATTATCAAAGCAAACATCCAAAAATGGTAAAATACTATTTCGTTCATGTTTACATGTAAATTTGATGTTAGGATGTTTAGAATTAAAATACTGTAAAAAAACCGTACTGTCGGTTTATATCTTTTATAAAATAAAGGTTTATTCCCGTGAAAATCATTTAAATAATTACTTTCTAAGTACTCTATGAATAAATTAGCTAAAACAGGAGCAAGTGGAAACCACACAGTTACACCATAAATTGGATCATAATATATACCCCATAACAAAAAAAGAGAAATACATTGCTGCAAAATAAAAAATTACAATGCTGCAAACCTTAATAATTTTTGTAAATAAGCATCAGAAATTAGCATTGGTTCTAGAAATAATCAAAACAAATTTATTGATTTATCTTAAAAGTTATGTAAAAAAAAATTAATTATAAAATTATCGCTTTGTTCTTTTAAAATAAGGCACTACTTTTAACTATAAGACTTACTTCCAAGAAATAGTAAATTAAATATTTCTTACAAATTTAATTGTACTAACTGTAATGTTTTCTACAAGGACGAACTGTCCATAATTTCTCACAACGCATTGATGAACATTTCAAGGACGATAAAAAATCGTGCATTTTTTATTATTTAATAAATAACATTGTCAAAGGAAGGAGTGTCAAAGGAAAGTGTCCTCTGATGGCTTTTCTTTTTTGGATTCTTCCCAAAGCGATAATGAATTAGACTTAAAGGTAATCTTGCATATAAAGTGGCAAAAGCCCTGTTTAAATAAACAAATCAAACATAGATTTCTTGAACTGTTTTAACTATTATGACGTTGATTTTATGAATTTTTTTTTTAACTTTTTGTACAAATGATGTTATTTTTAGTTGAGTTTTAAGACTGACGCGTTTTGTTATTGTATTTTATTGGTCGTTTTAACCCTTTGCACAGTAGTGAAAAAACCTCAAAAAATTAGTTATAAATCAAAATTTTTCAAAACATTTTAAAATTAATTTTTTTAAAATTTGCTTTTTTGTTTTAAATAATTTTATACGTACTTATTTTTATTGTAAATTTTTTGAAAAAACGCATTTTTTCATGTATTATATTTATACCGCCTGAGGGGTAGAAACATTTTTGTTTCATTTTTCCTATACTGCAAATGGTATATAACACTCTTAAAAATATTTAGTTCAAATTATTTAGTTTTTAAGTTTTTATAACAATTTTAAAGTCGAGTTGCTTTGATGCATTCGGCGATGATTAACAACAAATTTTTGAGTATTGTTGGAATCGCTTTATTTATTCCCATAGAAACGAATTTTCTATCTTAATCAGTTTTACAAAAAGTATAATATGAATAAGATTATGTTTGAAAGACAATATTAATATTAATGAATTTAAATAAAAATAACATTTATCAAAATATTACTTTACTAAAAATTACAATGTTAGTTAATTAATATTTATCATAATAGTACTCAAGCATATTAACACCAATTTTTATCAAGTCTATTATTTAAGCCTTGTAATAGTCTTCTAAAAAACCACTTTCTTCTTCGTCTACCTCTTCTTCCTTATTGAACACTTCTTTTTCGTCTGCGTCTTCTTCCTTATCTTTCTTTTTTTCATTTATCACTCTCTTCTTCTTCAACTTGTTTGTTTATTTAGATCGTTATTCCCTCAATTTCATGAACGTATACCAAATCTTTTTTTTTCATTGCTTTAGCAGAAGCCGCTCAGGGTTAGGGTTAGGGTAGAGTCAGGGTTAGGGTCAGGGTTAGGGTTAGGGTTACCCTAACCCTAACCCTGACCCTAACCCTAACATTAGCCCTGACAGTTTTTGATAAATTAGACAACGCTCGCCTATTAGTACAATGAATTTTCTCATTCCAGCATTCGTATTTTGGACCTTTATAAAAGATATTTATTCAAAATAGTATTTTCAAATTAATGACATATAATTAAAAATATATGTTTTTATATTTAATAAAGGCATTTATAAATAATGACATATATTAATAAATACTTCTTTTTTTTTTTTTGTTTGAGTCATCGAGAGAACTTGAAATACTGCTCCAAATAAATGAAGAAAAGTGAATTGCACTTTTTCTTGCAGTAATCGATTTGTTTCTTACAAAATCCTTAAGCCAATTGAACTCGTACTTTAAGAAACGGATTTTGTAACGATTGTATTTGATCATTTTGCACTTGGTTATAAGTTGGCTACGTTAACCAACTCGCATTAGAAAGTTGATATTCTATTTAAGTATTAAGTTAAGACCATAAGAAGACTTTTGTTTTTCTGTTTTGGGGAAGTGTGCGAAACAAAATGTGTATATCTGGTTAGAATAAAAAATTCGTTACTATTGAAATGAAAGCGATTCAAAAACCACTAAATGGGTTAACAGTTTTTGACTTTAAAGTTAAAAGGAATTATAAAAAAATGTATTTTTTCATAAACTAAACAAAAATTTATACCAAAAAGAAAATTTAATTAAGCAAAGTGACTTGGAAGAAGAAAAACTTTAAAAAAAAAAATCTTGGTTGAAGAAGAATAGAGTGATAAAGAAAAAAAGACCAACAAGGAAGAAGAGGAAGAAGAAGAAGAAGAAAAAGAAGAGATCGATAAGGAAATAGAGGGAGACGAAGAAGAAGGTGCTTTTTTTGTCCATTATTACAAGGCTTGATTAATAGAATTGACAAATAGTGGTGTTGATTTGCCTGAGTACTATTATGATCAATATTAATTAACTAACATTCTTGTTTTTTGTAAATTAATATTTTGATGAATGTTATTTTTATATAAATTTATAAATTATTTTTTTTGTCTTTGCACCTTAATTTTATTCATATTATATTTTTGTATAACTGATTAAGATAGAAAATTCGTTTCTATGAAAATAATAACGCAATTCCAGTAAATGGAGATAGTTGGCTTAATTGGAACACTTTAAAAATAAATATTTATCAACCAAAGATGGCCTAACTATGAAAACATTTATGATTTCATTAATAAAACATACATCCCTACTATACTTTTAACTACAATTTAATTTAATTGATTGTACTGTTATTGCGCTTATATAGAAATGTAAACATATTGCCAATAATGCTAATATTGGCCCTACAATATTGCGCCAATATTGTTTAGTCAATATTGGCCAATTATCTCAGTACAATTTTGTGCTAATATTAATATAAGTCAAAAATGGCCAATATCCGCAAAATGTTCATATTTTAATAATGGCGCGATGATGTTTAAGATATTGCACAAAAATTGTATATAATATCGCGCCAATAATAAGGATATATTACTGGCCAATATTAGTGTAATACAGTTTACAATATTATCCCGATATACATAACTATATAAGACTATTGAGTATTTTTGTATAAATTTTTTTAATTAGAAAATAATAAATAATATTGTCTTCTACAAATTTTTAATAATTAAAACTTATAACAGTTCTCTTGTTAAATGATACTATAGTGCTAAACTGCATTATTCTTTTGAGTTAAACAGGTTATAGTCTAGAAAATGACAATGATCATCGGACACGCTTTAAGAAAAAATAGTTTTATACTTTTAAATTTATTTGAGCTATATAAAACAGATTGAAATAAAAAAAAGAGAAATAGAGTGCCCTAAAACTAAAATATAGCAAAATAAAATCAATGCTATTTAAACAGAGGCAAAAAAAATATGTATATATATATATATATATATATATATATATATATATATATATATATATATATATATATATATATATATATATATATATGCATATATACAATAGCATTGACTTACATTATTTTGCCAATACTTATTTCATTGTTCAATATTGGGCGTTGCCCAGTTTTAGTTCTATTTTGTCTTCCGTAATCTCTATCAATGGCCGTTGCCAGAAAGCTGCCATTTTTTTTTTTTTTTTAATTCTTTTATCAGTAGCAATTTCGAATTGAACAAATAAAAATAAATGATTAAAAAAAATTAGGAACTATTAAAAACAACTCTACATAATGTTTTTTTAATATCACAACAAATTTTATATATATATATATATTTTTCCACGTATAAATATCGTAAAATAAATAGCTTTTACTAAAATATTTGTTTAATAAATAGATATGGGATGTAGAATACAAATATTGTGCTATACCTATGACAACCTAGCAGGAAGTATTTGCTTCCTTTCGTACATTGAGATTGAAAAACATATTTCTTTGGCTATTAGCTGTATTAAAGTTGCCGCTGTAAGTTCTTTGTAATTGTCTCCTTAAGCCGAACCAAGGAAGTTCATCTAAAATAAAAAAATAAAAAAAAGTGATATAATTGGTTGTATTAAAAGTTTAACAGCTCATCTTACATTTATAGTTTAGACGAGTTTCCATAAGGTGATATTCTTAATAAATTATATCATTATGGTAGAGTAAAAGTAATTGATTATAAATAGATGCTATCCCAGAGGTCAACCTTTTTTGCATATCAGGACTGATTTTTTTTAAAAAAAAACCTTTATAATGTAACACTAGAAAGAATACCATTCAGAATTTTATACAGGTTTGTGAGCTTCTCTTATCCTTGACCACAATTTCACAGTAGTATAAAATTCTCCAAGATTGTATTCGCCATAGCAAAAGGCTGTTGTCAAAACACCCTACAGATGTCATAGATGTGTGAGATTAGTAGTCATTGCTATACAAAATACATTTCTAACTGAGCATAAAAGATAAAAATCACAATTAAATGTATTACGCATTTAGAAAAAACATTCTTATATACAACATAATTATAATTAATAATGTATCATATTGTATCATTTGTTTGTATGTTTCATTTCAATGTATCGTATATTTTAAAAATTAAAAAATTTAGTTGTACAAAGTACTGCTTTAAAGGTTTCTTCAATCTTTGAGAAACTGATAGACAGTCTCATTAGCATCACTTTTTTTGTAACCTGCAAACTTTTAAGCTGGAGGCATAGATAATTCTTTTTCATCACTATCATTACCTGTTTCAACGCTTGATGTAAACTCTAACATTTCTATCCGTGCTAAAACAGTCTCATAACTGTCAAAAAATATATAAAGAAGAAATGAAACCATTCTAAACAATGAACATTTGTTATATTTGAGTTAATTCTAGCTGTTTAGATCAAAAACAAAGAAAATATTGTTAATAAGATAATTACCAAAATAAAACAAAAATTCTTATTTTCGGCTCCTTTCTGTTACTTTTAGAAGCAAACTTTCATTACTCCACTAGGAAAAGCAGATTACATTCATGGCACACATATTGTTGTTTTTTTATTAAAAAAATCAGCCATAACAAATTTTCTAAACTTTATTGCCATCTTCAGTTTAACGGTACAACAGCTAAAAAAATCATAACAAATAAATACATGATATAAAAAAACATAATATAAGTTTTATTTTTTTCAGATTATTATTTTTTTTTTATTCAAAATATTAGTCTAAATATTATTGAGTTTCATTTCTTAATGTGTAATGTAATCGCTTTTTATTTCAACAAGAGTTTGATTATTGGTTAGTAAAAGAAAGTGAATTTTAAAGTTTGCATGGTTTCGAAAGGTTTTCATAATATTATTTTCTTATTTAAATATGACAATAAGGAAGAGTTAAGAATATTTGTTACAATTTTATTTTTATTACTGTTTTCATTCTCCATTATAGTTTGCCTTTACTACGGCTAAAGAGCCGTAAAAAATCAGCCAGAACAAATTTTCTAATCTTTATTACCATGCTGTAATATTGCTTGACAATATTGGCGCAATATTGGATATCTTGGCCGAGATTCGCCAAGATATCCAATATTGCGCCAATATTGCGCAAATATTGTTTGCTACTTAGGTGGTATCCTTATTCGGAACATTTTGATTTCTTAATCAGAACAGGTTAAATTTAAAAAAAGCAGTCAAATAAACACAAAAGGTTAAAAATGACTTTTTCATTTACAGTAAAAATTTCAATAGTAAACTAAACAAAATCCAAAACTCTTGTTTTAAGCAAAAAATGTTTTAAAACAAGTAAAAAAATGACTTGTCCGCCACGTAAGAATATTTTTACTTGTTTCAAGAATTTTTATTCTTAAAACAAGAACTTTGATTCTTAATATAAAATTTTTTTTTCTTGCTTTAAGGATTTTTATTCTTAATATAAGAACTTTTTTTCTTGTTTTAAGAATTTTTGTTCTTAAAACAAGAACTTTTTTTCTTGTTTCAAGAATTTGTATTCTTAAAATAAGATTTTTTTTTTCTTTTTTTCAAGAACTTATTTTCTTAAAATTTTGTATTTTTTTCTTGTTTTATAGAATATATATATATATATATATATATATATATATATATATATATATATATATATATATATATATATATATATATATATATATATATATATATATATATATATATATATATATATATATATATATATATATATATATATATAAAAACAATTAAAAAAAAAAATGTTTTTTTTGTTTTTTTTTTAATTTTTTATTTATTCAAAGTAAGTTTCACAATATAAGAATGAATAAGATTCATAAAATACATATAGTAAAAGTTACAAACTTTGTTAGCGTTAAAATAAGAAGAACGCGGATACTCGCAGAAGATCATTAGATCTTGTCATCGAGACCCGCCTAAACAGATTTTAAATAAAAAATAATCCTCTAATAATTCATTTATAAATATTCACACTTAAATAAAAATATAATTTTTTACACATTTAATTCTATAAAAACATACAAATATGTATACTTATGTATATATAAGTTAAGAAAAAAATATTTCATATATATAAATTACGATAAAAAGATTTCTTAAGAATATTAATATAAAACAAAACAAACTTAAAAATATATAAGAATGTTTTCAATTGAGAAAAGAATATTTTTCAACTTTCTTTTAAATAAGAGAATGCTCCATTCTTGAGAAAAATCAAAAAGTTTTAATATTACTTTGTTCCATAAAAACGCTCCTCTAAATGAAATGCAAAACTTACCAAAATTAGTTTTGAAAACTGGTTGAAGAATAAAACTTTCATTACTCGAAGCCGCATTAGCATAGTTTAGATGGCAATGAATAAAAGAGTGGTATAACTGAACTAAAGTATGTCTATTTAGCATGTTTCTTATTTTGAATAGTATTCCTATACTTTTGTAAATTTTAGATGATAAGTTTTCAATGTGTTTTTTCCATGTCAGATTTTCATCAATAAAAACTCCTAAAAAATTTTAGCCGTTACTCTTTTATGTCATTCTATGTCATCTATAGAAAGAGCAGGCAATTCACTCGGTAGAAGATACTTTTTGTAGCATGGATGAAAAAGAGACCATTTTGTTTTTTCAATATTAAGAGAAAGCTTATTTAATTTAAAACATTCAGAAATTTTAATTAATTCTATGTTCATACTTTGAAATTGTCGCTATGTTGCTATGAGATAAAAAAGTTCGTGTCGTCAATGTTTCCATTGATATCATCAGGACCGACTGTTTTATTTTGCTTTAACATTTTAAAAGCTCTATCAAATTTATCAAAAGAAAATTCAAAAGAATTTAGACAAGATATTAAAGGAAAACTACATCTGTTTATCATTTTATTTATATTAGAAATTTTCTTTGTTAAATTTGGTCCAACTGAAGTCAAGAAATCATTCATTTTATTTGCTACCACTCTCGTATCATAAACTATTTTATTATCAATTTTAATAGCTCTAGGTAGAGAGCTAGCTATCAATTTCTTACTGCCTGTAATTTCCCTTATAATTTGCCATGTTTGCTTTAAATTCTTTTTATACTTTTCTAGTAAATTTATATAGTTTTTTTTTAATTTTTTCTTTGGATTTCAAATTTTTTAGCGTAATTCTTATAATTTGTCTTACTTTCTAATGTTCTCGTTTTTAAATACTTTATGTACCACTTTTGCTTAACTTTAGAACTTATTCTTATATTTTTTGTAATCCATGGTGACGTGAAATCTTTATATTTTTTTTTTAGTATTTTGTGTTGAGGAAAATTAATATCATAAATTTCAAAAAATGTTTTTAAAAATGAATTATAGGCTGAATTAGCGTCATTAGAATCTATGTGTTTCCAATGAAGTAAATATAATTGTTCCTTAAAAGCAATGCAATTCACTTCCGTAAAAAAACGTTTAATGAAAGGTTTATTTTGGTGTAGAACTTTTTTGATGTCTGTGTTTATGGAGAAAAAAATAGGAAAGTGATCAGAGACGTCACTTTCAATAATACCTTTTCTTAAAGATAAGTTAAAAACGTCAGTTGTAATATTATCTAATATAGATGATGATGTTGATGATATTCTGGTAGGCTTATTTATTAACGGTATCGCTCCAATTTCAAAAATGCCACTGTAAACTTTTTTAATATTATTATTATTATTATTATTATTATTATTATTATTATTATTATTATTATTATGGTATTCAAAGCAATTTAAATTAAAATCACCAATTATGTAGTTTAATTTCCTTTCGTGGATACTTTTTTTAATTATATCATTATGTAAAAATGCATTAAAATTCTCAACTATGCCATTTGGTGGGCGATAACAACAACTTAAAATTATATTTTTAGTATTTTTAGTTGAAATTTCAATACTTAAAACCTCTCTATCGTCATCAGAAATACTTAGGCCTGGCCTGATATTAAACCGTAAGCATTTATTCACGTAAAAAATAACACCACCACCTTGCTTTTTATTTTTACGCGCTAAAGAAATTAAATTAAAACCTGGAAGATGGAGATTGGAATTTTTAACATTGTCAGAGCAGCACCATGACTCTGTAATGCATATTATGTTAAAAATATTAGAAGTTTCTTCTATATTACTATGAAAAGTATCAAAATTTTTTTTTTAACTTTTTATATTGAAATGAATAACATTGAGAAAATCCCCTTTAAGAAAATCTTTCAATTCATTGTTATAAAAATAAGAGCTGTTTTGCAGAGCACCTGCTTCACTAAAATAATTTATGTCAGGATCGGATCCATTATCAAGTAAAAAATCATTAGTTTGAAAAAAGTTAAATGAACTTGACTAGAAGCTATTTTGTTGGTTTGAATCCATTTTAGAATTTAGAATTTAAATAATTTTATAACTATGAAATGAAAATAAAATTTACTTAAAATCGCGTGTGAATAATTTATAATAAGCGAATAACTTTCTTCTTATTTCCATATTACGTTCACTAAAATCTTCGTTTTCTTTCCAGAGTTTAGCCTTTACGAACTTTTTTAAAATCGCGTTCTTGTCTTTAAAGCTTAAAAATTTTACAACAATAGTTCTATTTTTTATTTTCTTTTATTTTTTATTTTATTGAGTATTCTACAAAGTTGAGTGCTCAATGTTCTTAAAATAACAGAGTAATTATAAATTAGTAGAAAATCACTTAACAAAATTTTTTTTATTTTACACTGTGTTTCATCAACAAAGACTCATCAGAATTGAATGATCAAATTAATAAATAAATAAAATTAATAAAACTTCAATTTATACAAAAACATTAAATTACAGGAAGTCGCAAATGTTTTGCGACAAACATTTGTGGAATTTGTTGACACTATTATACAAAGAATTCTTTAGAAATGATTACTTATGCTTTTTTTTTTTTTTTTTTTTTCTATAAAAATATTTTTAAAAAAGGGAGGATTTAATGTTTTTATTATTTGAGCTCACTTATTTTTATAGTTTTTAGGAGAAACTTATTTTTGTGCCTGCATTTAGAAATAAATTCCGATTTTTTGTTTAACAAACGTTCTTGGTTTGCATGTGTAATTATTTGAAATATTTCTTGTAGACATAGTATGCATTTTTTGGAAATATTGTTGTATGCAGGCGCTGTTTTAAGGATGGACCAATTCAGTATAAAATCATCAATATTTTTATCTTTTACTTCCCATATATATTCTGACAGCATGGTATCTTTTGAATACTTTATATTTTTAAAAGATTGCTTATGATTGGCAAAACGTTTTTTCCATTCACCCTCCGTTATGCAAATATATTGTTTATTGGGTACATTCTTAGAGGAAACAACACATTTAAATACCAGATTTTTTGATAAACAACTTCCACTCATTGGACAATTGTTTTTTTGTTTTCAATTACAATTTTCTGTAGTTTTTTCATTTAGAAGTTCTCTGAAAATTCATAAAAAATTCTGATAACAGAATCGAATCAAGGTTTCAAGGTTTATTTTTTTAGCAATACTTTGGACTTCTAAATTAATTGAGTTTTCTAAATTTTTAGGGGCTTTCTTATAAGAACTAGTAATATTGTCGCGTAAAATTTTTGATTTTGAAACACTATTACATTTTACTCAATAAATATATGAAATCACAAATGAAAAAAAAAATCTTATGAATAGTACATTAAGGAAACATTGATACATCTCTAAAAATCCTGTAATCTCTCTCAATGGGAAATTTATTAACCCAGGTTTATAAATTTAAAATCTATACCTAGATCAATTAAAACAAGGATAAAAAATGTAAAAAATAAAATTAATTAATAATTATAAATTTACTAATTGAAAAGTATTGTTTTCTTTACTTACTTTACTTTGCATTTATATATATATATATATATATATATATATATATATATATATATATATATATATATATATATATATATATATATAAAAATAATACTTTATATATATATATATATATATATAAAGTATTATTTTTACGAATAACAGTTGTTACTAAGTACTTTTTAATTGCATTCGAACTATTTTTACAACCCTTTAATTTTTATTACTGATTATTACTGTTTTCTTTACTTACTTTACTTTGCATGTATATATATATATATATATATATATATATATATATATATATATATATATATATATATATATATATATATATATATATTTCCATTTTCTAGTGTCCCCTGATTGCAAATATATAAAAAAAAAACATTGTCAGACCACAATTTCAGCAATATGTAAACTTCCATTTTTTGTTAAAAACCAAAATTTTACACATTTTCCTAATAAAAATACTAAAGTGTGTCAAAAAATGTATATTTCAAAAATAATAAGATATATACATATTTCTAAACTGGGACTTGGTAAGATCTTTTTTAAGCTTATTTCTATTGACCCTGGGCACCAGCATTAAATTTTGTTACATATTGTCAGATTTATACCCACCTACAAAGTCCTGAATGAGGCGTATGTTTTTTTTAGCACAATCGTTGACGCAAGTCAAATTTTTAACTAATTTTTTGAATAAATCTAATGACTTTGGGGCTTTTTACATCCTCCACAGCTTTACTTAACCATCAGGGACTTCTGCAATTTTAACAGAAGCCAACTTTCTGGACCTACCAGTTCCCAAAGCTCAGTGGACTCTGATATGATTGGTATCTCAGGTTTTCCAATCTTGAACTTATCAGGAACATCGAACTGAACTAATATATCCAATATCTCTTTTTTCACTTCCTACTCTACATCATCATCAGCCAGAGATAGCAGCACTAACTGGTCAGTCAAGTACCAGGTATGTCTTTGCATACTAGCAACCAATGCTGAACCAAGATTTGGATATTTTTCTTTGATACAAAAAGCATTCTTAAAAGCTGCAAGATCATTTGAGGGTGAACTTGCAACCAAGTACGACTTTAGAAAACAAGGTGCATACCAGACAGATGTGAAAAAGGCTGATGTCTCTATCATCTCTTTTTTCCACTTTGCTCATAACATTGTGATTTTATCAGTTATTTTCAGGGTAAGAATGTATAAAGCATCAGCCATAAACCTAAAGAATAAGATTTTGTCACCATTAATATTTATTTATTATATTCTTTTATTTATATGTTATTTATTATACTTAACTTTTTTTCTTTTAATATACTGTTCCTAGCTTCATGGCAGGCTTCAGGTTAATGAAAACACAGTCCAGGTACTTCTCCTCCCAAATAGAAAACAAAAAGCTCGCATGGTTTCCTGTAATCATTCCTCACAAAAGTTTTTGAGGCAAGGGCCTCTTTTCCAAAATCCAGAGCTTTCTTAGCAATTTCATAAAGAGGTTACTCAATCTGAAGCTGACTCCAGTCAAACCTAATTAGATCTATCATTTTGTCAATCTCTTTTTTGAAAACACCAATTATTCTGGAGTTTGACATACAGCCCTTTTCTTGGGCCCTTCGTCTTCTCTCTAGCCAAAGCCTCCATAAAGTGTGAGATGTGTATTTCGAGCATATGTCTTCTACAGAGAAACCATATGAGTGGAATATTAGGAATGGAACTAAGGATAACAACAGCTTTGGAGTGTATTCCAGTATTGGATGCACTAGTGTCACAGTAAACAGAAAATATTTGATCTACAATGTCATAGTATTCTAGCAAATTCAAAATTGCTTCAGCCTGGTCATTACCTTTAGAACTTGGTGTCTGAACAACACCTAGCAATATGTCATCTGTGTCGTCCATATCAGGGGATGTAACACTAAACGCTATTCTTTCTACAGAAACAGTTATTTTTAGATCTTCTTTAATCTGTTTTATCCTTTTTCCATCAAAATGAACACATAGCTTTTTTCCCTTCAGAGTAGCTATAATTTCTTGCCTGAGCTTATCTCCTAATATCTATCTTTTGAATAAAAAATCTTTTGAATCTTTTTTCTACGAACGGTACTTCTTGATAGACTAATATCTTCTAGATTTACACCAGCTTTATTGCAAATAGAAGCTACTAATGAAGTTTGTGGGCGTATACCTACTCTAAATCGGGCAGAAACTGCAGCAGTACAGTCTACCAGATCTTCAGCACTTATACTTATCATTATCTTAGATTTAGTAGAATGACTGAATCTATTAGGTAATTTTTCATCACCTGAAGAATCTAAACTAAGTTCCGATTCAGAATCATTTCGAGATGAATAAAAAGAAGCTTCAAGTTTGTTGGATTTTACTGCCTTAATTGTGATACTACTTTTATCTCTTGCTTCTTCCATCCTCTTGAGCCGAATATTTTTATTTTTAATTGAATTTTGTAATACTTTATCCAACTCTTCTGTAATATACATGTTTGAATATCCTCCTTTTTAGCATTCTCTGAACGAAACTTTTTGTTCAAAATTTGCCAATGAAATATCAAAGAGTGTATTACTCTCTTCTAAATACTCATTCTGTATTTTAGAGAAGTTGTCATCGCTAGAGTTCCAATTCAATGATTTGAGATGATGCAGATTTATGTACTTACTATGGAGCTTCAGTATTTTATCTCTGACACTGGATCCACTGATGATAAAATCTTGAAACCCTGCTTTCTTCCAAGCGTCTATTACAGCGGAGGCAACACATCTTTGTTCAGAATTCTTGCAGAAACAATCTTTGCAGATCAAATCCCTGTTCTCGTGCTTTTGAGGGCAGGCTACTATCAACTTTGTATATTGAAATCTTATTGATCTAAAATAAAAATTGAATCTTGGATTCGTTGAGATGCTGTACTTTTTCTTCTCAGCCTTTATTTTTTTGTTTTTTTAAGTACGACCCACTTTATTTAATACTTTTATTAATACTTAATGTTAAAACAAATTTTTAAAATTTTATTCTAGTGTCCCCCTAAAAAAAATGTATATTGAAGGTATTCATAACTATTACATAATTATATTTAAAAAAACAAGTTCATATATAACTTCTAATTATTACTATAAGCGGTTAAAATCAAAAGAATAGACAAAATCTTATTAAAACAAAACAGTATACATAAAACACAAAGGTTCCACAACTAGTCATCATTATCAACCCCCTCTGTAAATCATACTCGAATGAACCTTCTGTACCAAAGAGGCCAGATAGACTTATTCTTATATAGTCTAAAGATATTGGTTTTCTAAACTCTATAGGGTAAGGAACACTAAAAAAGTAAAATTGTTGGAATCTAAAAAAAGGTAAAAAAAAGCTCAAATTTTATCAAAAATTAAGAAATTGAGATTTTACATATAGCTGAAATTGACATCAGAAAAACATTTTAGTCGTATATATAAACTCAGTAGACATAAAGGAACGGGAAAAACATGCGTATATATACAATATATGCATCTATATATATATATATATATATATATATATATATATATATATATATATATATATATATATATATATATATATATATATATATATATATATATATATATATATATATATATATATATATATATATATATATATATATATATATATAAAGTATTATTTTTACGAATAGCAGTTGTTACTAAGTACTTTTACAACCCTTTAATTTTTATTACTGATTAGATGAGGAATAACTTTCATGTTCCAATCAGGGAAACTTTACGCTATTTTGTTATATTCCTGCAATGACATGCTTGCAGCAACTTATAAGATAAATTTATATCGTTATTTTGCATTTTTAATCCCATCAAAATAAACATAAAAACCGTATAACCTATAGCCCTATAGTTTACCAAGCACAATCAATACTACTCGCCTACTCCTAAAATTGTTGTTAACCATCGCCAAATGCATTAAAAGTACTCGACTTTAAAGTTGTTATAAAAACTAAAAAACCGAATAAATTGAACTGATTTTTTTTAAGAGTGTCATGTACCATTTGTAATATAGAAAAATAAAATGAAAAATTTTTCTACTCCTCGGGCGGTATAAATAATGACTACGACAATGACACGATAGAAATAAGAACGTATAAAATCATTTAAAACAAAAAATTAAATTTTTTCAACCTAGCAACATTACTTAGTTATTGGTATTTGAATCGGTGAATGTTAAAAGTGCGAAAGTCCAAAGATAAATAAATTTAAAAACTAAAAAAAACAGAACTGCTTCCTCAGTAAATTTTTGTTAATGGTTTAACAATTTTTTTTGAAGGGGATATTATTTTTCATCTTAAAAGCAAAAATATATTTTTTTATATTTATTTTTAAAGAAACAATTAACCAATTAACACTGTGGACTTCAGCCCTTTTAACATTCAACAAATAATTACTGGTTATTTTATTATGATTTTAATTTTGAGCAATAGAAAATAATGTCACAAACTGCAATAAATCTTTACAAAGTGTATATTTATGAATTGTTTATACATTTTAACAAAAATTATAAGGAAAAAAGGTCTATTACAGAAATTTTATCGACTATGCCTAATCTTTTTTCCCAGCATCTTCTGCTTCTCCCTCGTTGCTATCTGTTGTAGGCCATTGCAGTAGTTCATTATAAAAGTCAATATGATCATGTGAAATATACTTTCTTAAGTCATTCAATTTAGCTGACTTTATTGGAACTTTTCCGTTTGGGTAAGGAAGCTGTTCTGGCAGCTTCACTTTGTTTTGAGTATTTTTTCTTTCATAAAAGTATGTTTGACAGTGCAATTGATAATTTCACCGGCTTTACATTGACCTATGTTATCACAATTGTATAGAAAACGGTGAAATTTGCTTATTGCAGCCTGAGTTTGTTGGTTTCTAGGTTTACCCATTGTTTCAATTAAGGTAACGTTTCTTTTATACTGAACTGGTCACCAACTTTTAACATCGTAAACTAGAGATGAACTCTCTACATTAACCACTAAAAACTTGTATTGACTACTACATTTTAGTATAATTTTTTTAATTTCTTATACG
The DNA here is from genome assembly GCF_022113875.1 of Hydra vulgaris. Taxonomy (NCBI): domain Eukaryota; kingdom Metazoa; phylum Cnidaria; class Hydrozoa; order Anthoathecata; family Hydridae; genus Hydra; species Hydra vulgaris. The sequence continues at coordinate 2,599,962 of NC_061165.1, read as the reverse complement.
CTGTACACTATGTCATGCCTTCTTAACTCTTTTTTTATTATCGAAAAGTTACGGTCATAGGGAAAAAAGTTGTGTCCTCTGATTAGAAAAAATTGATTGATCTTTTTAATCCACTTATTATCAGTAAGCGCCATAAAAAGGTTTGAAAAGCAATGGATTTTATTTTGCATCCCACAATTATCGGCATAAAAGTTGAGCTCATCATACGTAAGGTAGACAGGTAGTACAATAGAAAGGAGCAAGTTTCATTTAAGGGCTTTCTATCCTTTCTATCATGAATAGAAAATACACTAACCGCTAACTGCCTTAGGTAAATCAACTCTTGCACATGTGTTTTGGGCAGTGAAATGTTTTGCATTAAATCTACTGCTAGGGACAAAACATTTACGTTTTTTTCTTCCCTAGCGTCCTGCTCATCTTATTTTATGACTTGGTAAAAGTTTTTGCGCGTCTGTTATGTACTGTCAACTCAATTACTGGTTTCTTATCTTTTTTTTTATAATTTGTATTATCAGACTCACTAACACTATCATCCATTTAAAAAAGCATTAAATAACTTAAATCATTATTAAATTGATCAAACGTAATAAATCGACTTTATTCACCACGCTGTTGCACAATCAAAACGACAAAATAAGTTTACATTTGGTTTGCTGTCTTTAGCGCAAAGTTTCTTGTTTTTTGTTAAAAGGGCTGAAGTCCGGACTTCAGCACTTTTTAAAACAAAAACCAAAACTTTTAGACACTGTAAAGGCTAGAGAAATTTTTTGACTTACATCTTTTTAACACAAAATGTTGGAGCTATCTTTTAAGCTATATTCAAAAGATAGCTTTTCAAAATATGTGATTTCCGCCCTTTTAACATTCATCGATTCATTTATAAAAATTTTTAAATTTTCCTTTTTTTAAATTTATTTTATACGAATTATAAACATTGAGACTATTAAAACATATTTTTAGCTACGAACACCCAATTAGGTTGCGTGTTAGTAGCTAAAACTTTATCATAATGCAAGAATATATGCAGCTGAATTTTTTTATAAGGTATTACCATAACCAGAACTAAATAAAGATTGAGTTAGACTAGCCTGAGAAGGATGTCTTTTATACGAACAGCGATTTTAAAATTACAAAAAATCGAAAATATTTTCATTTTTTTATTATAATTTTTTTTAGTTTTTTGCTCACTTTATATTAAACAAATTGAAAAAAAAAAAAATTATTTTATGAATAATATAAAAAAAAAAAAAAAATTTAAATTGAAACTTCTGCACTTTTATAATGTAAATTTGTTAAAAAATGACGTCATTTAAATCTGTTTATCATAAATAACAAACCTATATAATTTTAGAAAATATAAGCAGTATACTTCATTTAAAAAGAATAAAAAAATAATTGTATACTGTTTTAAAAAGTTTTGAACTATGGCTGATTATATATATATATATATATATATATATATATATATATATATATATATATATATATATATATATATATATATATATATATATATATATATATATATATATATATATATATATATATACATATATATATATATATATATATATATATATATATATATGTATATATATATATATATATATATATATATATATATATATATATATATATATATATATATATATATATATTATATATATATATATATATATATACATATATATATATATATATATATATTTATAAATATATATATATAAATATATATATATATATATTTATATATATATATATATAAATATATATATATATATATATATATGTATATATATATATATAGTGAGTTATTTATAATAATGACCGCAATGCAACTTTATTGTGTTGCATAGAGCAGCTTTATGGCACTGTGGCGGTTTTGTTGGAACCTGTCCAACCCGGTTTGTTAAAAAGTTGCTTCTATTGTTATTATTTCTAACTATCTCCTTAATCAGTCAACTTTTATGTCCATGGCATGACGCAGAACGGATCGGGGTGTGGTGCCATTTAACTATTTCTTTGGGTGTGGTGCCAATTAACTATTTCTTTTCCAGATTGGATTTTAAAAAGTTGAACTAAGTCAGTGCGGTGACATCTTTCATCAAGGGTGGTCAAGTCTAAAATGCCTAATCTATTTTCATAAGGTAGATGCTTTATATAGTGGGCTTACCTAGTAGCGCGTCTTTGGACTCTCTCCAGTATATATATTTCCTAATAGTATGTGGGTTCTAACTTGAAGCAGAGAATTCAAGATAAGGACGCAAGTACACTATGTATAATTTTTTTCAAAGTTATACATTACGGGAAACTGTATGTTTTACATAAAAACATAATTGAAAATTCTCAATTCATTCTTAAATTAAACCATTTTATTAAATTAAATTCTTTTAACAATCATAAAAGTTAAATTTAACACTGATATAATAAAGAAACTTTGAGTTTAATAGCCATTTTATCAGGCCCCCGTTAAACATTCTAAACCAAGTGCGAAACAATGACAGAATTTAACCATCATAATTTTGTTATACTCCATTATTTTTTAACTAAATAAACTTTTTGGCTGATCCCTAATCTAAACTTTTAAATAAAGGATCGTCCATAAATTGCGCAACGCAAAACTCTGCTAAAAACCAAACAAAAAAGATCCAAATTTTTTCTCATTGTTAAATGAGAAAAAATTTGGATCTTTTTATCACACTAATGATAGCGCATCTTTTTATCACACTAATGATAGCGGATCTTTTTATCACACTAATGATAGCGCATCAAACCACTGAGCTATCAATGATATACGTTTAGGAGAAAAACGAACCTAATTATAAATCTCTTTCTGGCTCTAGATATGCTAGAAAGGGTGCGCCTAGTTTTGATAGAGTGCGTCTAAAAATGAGTGCGTCTAGATTGGGTGCATCTAGATATAATAGAAAGGGTGCGCATTTTAATTATTTTGCTATTAAAACTTTACGTAATTTATGGGCCCTGAAAGCTAAAATATATATATAAGAAAAAGTATCGAAAAGGTCAGTTTGAAAAATAGACTTACAAATTTTAACGGTTCAGATTAGCTAGTATGTATATATATATATATATATATATATATATATATATTGCTATAGATACTGCGTATATGGCATCATCTGGGCCACATAGACATCAATCTCCGTGTAGACGTTTTTTTGATTTAAAAATAATGTACCGATTAAGACGATTGCCAGCAGCATTATTGCAATTTCCAACAGTATTATGGATTTTTTCATAGTTGCTAAGCAATTTCAATGGCGGCTTTCCATCACGCTGGCAAACTATGTGTTGCTTACATTGATCACAAGAAAAGCCAATTTCATCAAAATTCCAAAAATGACATGGAGCGTTTTCGTTTATACCTGCTATGTTGAATTCTTTTTGCAGTGTGTTGAAATACTTTGCTACTTTTTTTGCGTGCAAGAAGCGGCTCTAAGTGATGAAATATTGCCTATGGCTCTTATACTCAACCTATGGCTCCACCGTTTTATTAAAAGACTATACCAATCTCTTCCTGGTGTACCAATCGGAAAAATTGAGATTGAACTTGGTGTTGCAAGTAGTCTGTACCTAGTGACGTTATTGAAAGTTCTACCAAAGCCTCAATCGTATAATTTGATGGGCGTATCTACCAGAACTGATTCAAGTTGTTGTGGCAATCTCATGCTTAAACCAGTGGCAATTGTTTCATCTATATAGTGGACACGCCTACGAAGAGTCGTAACTGGTATGCTGAATGATTTAGCAGATTTGTTAAGTGAAAAAGCGGTGAAAATTCACCGCTTTGCTCTTCGGCCACCACAAGTTCAATTAGTTCTTCGGTGTATAATTTTTCTTTTTTCTTTGCAAGCAAAGCATAAATTTAATAATAATTAGTTTGAAATTTATAGAGATTGCTTGGTCACTTGAGACTTAATTAATTAATAAAACCCGCATATAACAAGAGTGCAACTAACGTATTTCGTTTATTTATTAGAATCATTTAATAAAAGTAGTTAGTAAAAGTCATGCATTTAATCTCAGATATAAAAATTCGTTCATTGAAATTTATAAAAATATTTATAAATTTCAATGAACAATTATACAAAATGAAACATAAGTGAGCTTTGCTTACCAATTGAATTTTCTAACTTTTCTAAATAGAATAAAGAAAAACTCATTAACATTAAGAAAGAAACTAACATGCAGAATATTTGTCAACTTTAGGAAATCTATAAATAAAGTTGAAACAAAACAAAAGCCAGAAATAACAAGCACGAAACAAAACAAACCAAAAAAAAAAAAGAAAAAGAAAAAAGTGACAAAAAAATAAAGAAACAATCCAGAAGAATATTATAGTAACTTACTTAGTTGTTGAAATATAAGCCCTATAAAAAAAATGCTAAAAATTGTATAAAAAAAGCTAGAAGACCATAGAGTAGACCTTTTTTTTGAAAGTAAAATGCTATATCTTTATACACAAATGAAATATAATCAAATTCTGTTTACCCATTGAATGTTCTAATTTTTCTAAATAAAATGAAAAACTTATAAACATTATAATAAACTAACTAACCATATATAGAATAACTTTATGTTAAATAAATATGTAATAAAAAAAATAAAGAGCATGACAACAACAATAACAAATTGCTTACTTAGATTCTCAACAGAATCTTCTAATTTTTCTAAATAAAATAAATTTAAAAGTTACAAAAGTCACTTGCTGACTGACAAACTGTCACAGCTGACAAAAGTCAGTTGCTAAATAACTTTAAAAGAACTAAAAAAGCATAACTGTATTTGCACTCAAAAAAAATAAAACAACAACAAAAAATTCCGGACTTAGCTTGTCCATTACTTCCGCTAAACATTAAAAAAAGTTATAATTAACAAATTGCTGAAATTGGTGAAATATATATCTTTGTAACATCTTTCTCATACAAAGTTAGCTTACTTGGCAAGAGCTCTTCGGCTCTGATCTCTTGAACATCTAATATATATATATATATATATATATATATATATATATATATATATATATATATATATATATATATAGACAAAATTAATTTTCTAAATATTCACTTTTTCAATCAAACATATAAGATTTGTCTTAAATTATAAATTTATAATTTAACACATTCAGTAAATGACAAAAAGTTTCATTTTACGTAAAAGTTTAGTAGTTAGAAGACTTAGAAGTCAATTTTAGCTTAAACACGTTTTATGAAATTATAGCTTAAACACCTTAAATAAAGCTTATACGCGTTTTTAAGGTTCACTGCTTTACAAAAACATCAATCAAAATAGCGGAATAAACAAAAACTGAGTTTCGGGTCTACTATTTTAAAATTCTAAAAATTATATATTTATATATTTTCTAATTTCAGTTAAATTTTAGGGCGGTGTACTTGATTCACGGGGTTAGGGGAGGGCGGCATATCTTGGTTGATTTCAATTAAAAACGGCTGAATTAAATCATCGTTTTATTCACACCGTGAATCAAATACAGCTCCGTCACTTTTAGAACATATGTAACTGCTACTATATATAGTATATATAAATGGCTTACTTCGAAAAAATGCAGAAACTTCTTCGTCGCCTAAAGTTATACAAAATTATCTCAATGTAATTTCTTAATAAAATAATAAGCTAAATATCTCAGTGTTATTGACGTATCATCTCTTTTTATCTCTTTAATTAATGTTATACAAAATAAAAAGAATACTTTAACCTTCTGTATCTTGGCTGCTCATTTCTAAAAAATAATCCTAATGTTTATTCTTGCGTAAAAAACATATTAACTTCAAACATATTAACATGGTAATTATAAAATAAGTTTTTTTTAAATGAAGATTACAATAATTAAACTTGTAGATAGAACTTACTTGTCGTCCCTCGCTTTGCAATTGTTATAATCGATATGAAGACCACATGGCCGAGTTTTATTGGTTTTAGAGTACAGTTGGCGCACATATCATAATACAAAAATCAGATGGTTTTGAATCTAATAATTAAGCTGTTTTTATTAACGGATTTGGTGGATTTAATTAGATAACCGCTAGGTAGTTTTACAGTGGTTTAAGAGTTAGCGTACGTTTCGTAATACAAAAATCGTTTAATATTTGTTTATATCTTAATATTCGAGCATTTCTATTAGCGGATTAGGCGAAATTTTGTGGGTTTTCTGTTTGTCACCTTCTGGAGTAACTAAATTTTTTTTTAGGTTTCAGAATACAATTTTTTTTTCATACCTTTCCGTACTTTTTAGGACTCTTGACCAGTTAGTTTTAATAAAAATTTCAGTTTACATGTAAAACCTTTTTTTATATATATAAGAAAGAAAGTTATCTCTTTAATGTGTGTTGAACTCGCAGACTTAACTAATTACCTAAAACATAAGTATCTCTATCATGATATATGCGCAACAAATTTCCAAGAGCGTTTTCATATTTTTAGAAATTTTAAAAAACGTTTTAAAAAAATCTCTCCGTTTGTTTTGTTATAGTATATTATATCTTTATTTATATGTAATGCGTATAACATCTATATGCATTTAAACTTGTTTTTCTTTGTTTTCTAGAAAACTGGAAAAGATTTAAAAAAAAAATTTTGTAAGCAAAAGGTTTTGAACCCAAGCGACGAACTTCAATCGCTTTGGAATGCTATATCATCTTTTTACACTATTTAATAAACAGAAAACTTATTAAACTTTAAAAAACAACATTTAATGCTCTAAAATAAAGAGATTTCACTTATGAATTAAATTAAAAAAAAGCCGCATTTAAGAATTGCTTCACTTGCTATTAGCGTATTTCATTTAAGCCCACAATTTTCCTTTTCCGTTTTTACTCATAACTATTTTTTCATAAATAGCAAATTTAATTTTAAAAAAAGATTCGTGATCAGCGTCAAAATTTAAACAATAAAATGTTTTAGGTTCAATGATATCAAATTTAATTTCCCAAAGTTTTAAGTTCATTTCTCAAAATATTATTTAATAATTATTTATTGCGTAAACAAAAATCTTATTGCGTATTCTTAAACTTTTTTTATTTTTTTTTTTCTCTTCTTTTCCCTTCGTAAAAATAGAAAAAGTAAAATAAAGTTTTACAACTTCCAATAATATATTAAAAAATTAAAAAATGTTTAAAAAAAACAAATTAAAAAAAAAAAATCAAAAAGTTTGACAAAACTAAA